>JAPXFQ010001784.1:0-85982 GCA_028564705.1 Apricaphanius iberus
ACGTATCGCGTTGGTAAGACGTATCGCGTCATTTCCTGTTTTGTGACTAACTCGTTTGTAACAAGTCGGTGTTTCTCTCTCTCTTGAACTGATCTAACTTTCTCTGTCAATAAGTTTTTTCTGAGTTGCTTAACACACAAACACATTAAAACGTTAAGTTTCTTCACGGTTTAGGACTCTTTAAGCGTTTTACTGGGTTAATTACTTTGTTTTTAGGTAAGGTAAGGTACCGCTTGGTTAGCTTAGCTTTACGGCTAGCATGGCTTCGGCAGCTTTCTCTCTTGTCCCTCCATCTCTCTCTACACCTCCTCCTCTTTCCTGCTCTCTCTGTCAGATGTTTAGTTACTCCTCCGCCTCATTTAGTGAAGTTGGTAGGTGTAATAAGTGCAGCATTTTTGTAGCTTTGGAGGCGAGGGTTTCTGAGCTAGAGGCCCGGCTCCGCGCTGTAGAACAGCCAGGCCCAGCAGTAGCTAGCGCGGAGTCAACTAGGACAGGACCTAGCCGTCCTTCAACAGCTCCCGTGCAGCCGGGACCTCAGGCGAGCTGGGTGACGGTTCGTAGGAAGATTAGCGCCAGACCCCAGTCCGCGGCCAACCTCCAGCCCCTTTCTCTGAACAATAGGTTCGCCCCGCTCAGCGACGCACCCGCCGAGCAGGAGAGGCCGATTCTTGTAATTGGCAGCTCCATAGTTAGGAATGTGGCTCCAGAGACACGAAAGACCACCGTCAAATGCCTTCCAGGGGCCAGGGCTGCGGACATTAGGTCCCATCTGAAGCTTTTGGCCAAGGACAAACGGCGGTATAGCAGGATCGTTATCCATGCTGGTGGCAACGACACCCGGCGACGGCAGTCGGAGGTCACTAAAATTAGCGTAGCTTCGGTGTGTAGGGCTGCCAAAAAGATGTCTGACTCTGTAATTTTTTCTGGTCCCCTGCCTGATCGTACTAGCGATGACATGTACAGCCGTATGCTTTCGTTCCACCTTTGGTTGTCAAGGTGGTGTCCAGAAAACGATGTGGGCTACATTGATAACTGGGGGGCCTTCTGGGGAAAACCTGGACTGTTACGTAGAGACGGCATCCATCCCACCGAGGACGGAGCTTCGCTTCTTTCCAGGAACATTGATAGGGTTATCTCTAGTTCCCCAAAGCCGTGACAACCCAGAGTCCAGCTCAGGGAACCCAGAGTCCAGGTCAAGGAACAGGGACTGCCACCCACCCACTACCCTATAGAGATAGTTTCCCGTCCACTACCCAAAACTAATGAATTAAAAGTTAATGCTACTAGAGCAAAGTATAAAAATCTCATAAAGATAAATAAAACTCGGACTGAACATAAAAACAAATCAATTAAATGTGGTTTACTAAACATAAGATCTCTCCCCTCAAAAACACTCTTGGTAAATGACTTAATTTGTGAAAATAATATTGATTTGTTTTGTCTTGCAGAGACATGGTTGCAGGAAGAGGACCATGTCACAATAAATGAGTCAACTCCCCCTAGCTACTTAAACTTTAGTGTCCCTCGAAGTACTGGTCGAGGAGGTGGAGTAGCAACTATCTTTCATTCCGATTTACTAATTAATCTCCAAAAAAATAATAGTTACAGTTCCTTTGAGCATCTAGTTTTTAGCTTTCCTCATACACATAACAAAGCAGTAAAGCCACTTTTGTTTGTGGTCTTATATCGTCCACCAGGACCTTATTCTCAATTTTTAGATCAGATTTCAGATTTTCTATCTGACTTAGTTTTAAACACTGATAAAGTCATTATAGTCGGAGACTTCAATATTCATGTTGATAATGAAAGTGATAGTCTAAATACAGCTTTTCACACTATCCTAGACTCAATAGGCTTTACTCAAAATGTGCAGGGACCAACACATTCTTGTCACCACACTTTAGATCTTGTGCTGACTTATGGCATTGACTGTGAAGAAATAACAGTCTTTCCACATAACCCTATCCTGTCTGATCATTTCCTTATCACTTTTAAACTTACTCTAATGGATCATATCAAACCTGAAAGAAAACTTCATTATACCAGAACGTTATCAGACAACGCTGTAGCAAATTTTAAAGAAGCTCTTCCAACTTTAATTTCCTCAGTTTATAAATGCAGAACAGAAAACAGTGATTTAACTCGTGACCCCTCACAACTTGACATTTTAGTTCATAGCGTTAATTCCTCCCTGCGTCGGGCAATAGACAAAGTTGCCCCCTTGAAAAGGAAGGTGGCTAGCCATAGAAGATTAACTCCCTGGTTTAATTTAGAGCTACGTACCCTAAAGCAGAATGTTAGAAAACTAGAGAGAAAATGGCGCTCCACGCATTTACATGATTCCTTTTTAATATGGAAAAATAGTTTATTGCTATATAAAAAGAGCCTTCACACAGCTAGAACAGCATATTATTCATCTTTAATCGAGGAGAATAAAAATAATCCTAGGTTTCTTTTTAATACAGTTGCCAAACTCACACAGGATCATAGCTCTATCGAGCCAACCATTCCCCAAGCTCTAAGCAGTGACGACTTCATGCAATTCTTTATAAATAAAATAGACTCCATAAAGAATAAGATAATTGGGAACCTTCCCAATATGCTTGCTTCCTCCTTAGTTAATGAGGCAGCCTCAAAAATGGTGGAACCTAATATATGCTTAAACTGCTTTAATGCAGCCGAACTTTGTGATGTACTAAAATTATTAGCTTCATCTAAACCTTCAACTTGCGTTTTAGACCCAATCCCAACTAAACTCTTAAAAGAAGTTTTCCCTCTGATCGCTGCTCCAATTTTAAATATAATGAATCTATCCTTAGTCAATGGATATGTACCACAGGAGTTTAAGATTGCTGTAATTAAACCTCTACTTAAGAAACCCTCTCTTGATCAAAACGACTTAATTAACTATAGACCGATATCTAATCTTCCCTTCTTATCTAAAATTCTTGAGAAAATAGTTGCACACCAGATATGTGAGCATTTAAACAATAATGAGCTGTTTGAGAAGTTTCAGTCAGGCTTTAGAGCTCATCACAGCACTGAAACAGCTCTGGTGAAGGTTACTAATGATATTCTCATAGCCTCAGACAATGGACTGGTGACCATTCTGGTCCTGTTAGATCTCAGTGCTGCCTTTGACACTGTTGACCACAATATTCTCATAGAAAGGCTTCAAAGTGTCGGTATAATAGGAACAGCACTAGGTTGGTTTAAATCTTATTTGTCTAACAGATTTCAGTTTGTTCAGGTAAACAATAGATCTTCCTCAACCTCAATAGTTACTTGCGGAGTACCACAGGGTTCAGTGCTTGGGCCGATTCTCTTTACTATATATATGCTTCCTATTGGTAAAATAATTAGGCAGCATGGGATAAAATTCCATAGTTACGCAGATGATACACAGCTATATCTATCCATAAATCCTGATGAATCCAATCAGTTAGGTAGACTACAGGCATGTCTGGAAGACATAAAAACTTGGATGACTCTAAACTTCTTGCTTCTAAATTCTGATAAAACAGAAGTTGTCGTCTTTGGACCAGAAGCTCTGAAAAAGAAACTACTTAGTCAGCCCCTTCACCTGGACGGCATTAAATTAGCCTCCAGTAATAAAGCAAAAAACCTCGGTGTCATTTTTGACCAAGATATGTCATTTAGAACTTACATTAAAGAAGTCTGTAGGATTTCCTTTTTTCACCTTAGGAATATTGCAAAAATTAGAACCATCCTGTCCAGGAATGATGCTGAAAAACTAGTCCATGCCTTTGTTACTTCAAGGCTGGATTACTGTAACTGTCTATTATCAGGTAGTCCACAGAATACAATTAAAAGTCTTCAGTTAGTTCAAAATGCTGCTGCTAGGATTCTGATGAATATTAAAAGAAGAGATCACATTTCCCCTGTTTTAGCTTCTCTTCACTGGCTCCCAGTAAAATCTAGAATAGAATTCAAGATCCTCCTTCTGACATATAAAGCCCTTAATAATCTAGCTCCATCATACATAAGAGACCTGATTGTTCCATATGTTCCTAACAGAGACCTTCGCTCTCAGACTGCAGGTTTACTGGTAGTTCCTAGGATTTCTAAAAGTAGAATGGGTGGCAGATCTTTCAGCTATCAGGCTCCCCTCCTATGGAACCGGCTCCCAGGGTTGGTTCGTGAAGCAGACAATTTGTCTATCTTTAAAACTAGGCTAAAAACTTTCCTCTTTGACAAAGCTTACAGTTAGAGATATGTTTATAGGTAGTTAGAGTCAGGTCAGACAGGTAGATAGGAAGAGACAGGTTAATGTTAGTAGTCAGGCAGAGTGTCAAAAGTTAGGAAGAGATAGGAAGAGGTAGAGTAGCTAGGTAGAGATAGATTAATGTAAGCCAGGTAAAGATCCGGAGCCGGTCGCGGCTTACCGCCGCGGAAGAAATGTGCCCCACAGGGGCCAGCCAGCGCCGGAGAGAGGTCCCTCAAGGGGATCCTCCCGCACAGTGCGGCCGCCCATTACCTGCCGGGTTGAATCCCCCGGGCAGACTGTGCGGACCCCACCCGTTTATCTCTTAAACGTTTCTCGCCCTCTTCAACTCTGTCCTCTCAGTTCTGTCTATTTTTCCTTAAGATAGTTGTCGACTATCGGTCTCGTGCCGGTATTTAGCCTTAGATGGAGTTTACCACCCACTTTGGGCTGCATTCTCAAACAACCCGACTCCGAGAAGACCCCGGCATGACGGGGGCCGTTACCGGCCCTACACCGTCCACGGGTCAGGAGGACTAAGACAGAGTGTTGGTAGCCAGGTCTCCTAGTAGCTAGGAGACAGGTTAATGTTAGTAGCTATGCTGCTTTAGGCTAGGCTGTTGGAGGACATTATTAGGGTCTGTGACTACTTTCTCTCCTACTTCTCCCCAACTGCATGATGTGCTGTCAATTCAAGCACTAACCTGTTTTCTATTATAGTAGGTGCTCCGGATTAGCCCTGCTTGACGACCCTGACTAAGATGGCATTGCAGTGACGGAAAATTCTCCACGTCCTGCAACAAACTTGTGCATCGGTTCTGTTGCTCTTTCTGTGTCTCTGTTGTGTATTCTCCAAGCCACAGACGGTCGCGGCAGATAACCGCTTGTGCTGAGCCTGGTTCTGCCGGAGGTTTCTTCCTGTTAAAAGGGAGTTTTTCCTTCCCACTGTCGCTGCATGCTTGCTCAGTATGAGGGATTGCTGAGAATTCCACGACGCAATCTTCTGTGGTTCTGTAATTTCTACACTAAACATTGTATTGTAATAACTCTTTTTGTAAAGTGCCTTGAGATGACATCTGTTGTGAAATGGCGCTATATAAATAAACTGAATTGAATTGAATTGAACCTGAAGTGGATACTGATTGGCTGGAAGATCATCATCAGATGACCATCATAGTGGAGAGGGCAAGGTGAGGATTTTTGAGTTGCAGTCAGTGTTGCCTAGTTTTAAGATCCCGTTAATTAAAGAAAATTAAAATTAAGTAAAAAAAACAGCCACTAAAAACAAATCTATCAACTTCTAAGGGGTTATTGGAAACTTTTGGGTGACGCATGTAACGTTGCTTGGGGGCGCTTTCCGATCTCACAGCAGGCAACCAGTAATGACCGCATGCTGGGGCTCCAACTGACACCCAGGTCAAGCAGTATGGCAAGCCTTTGCTTTAAAAAAAGAAATACTAATACGACATGTCGTTTTAATCTAGTGGGACTCAGAGCAGATATTTACCTACGAGTCCAGAACACGAATGAGTTACACATGCTCAAAGTAGAAGGTATCTCTTAAATACAATAAATTATGTCATTTAGCCATGATCTGTTCTGCTTATTCTTGAAGGGTTACGGCAGGACTGGTGTACGCCCTCGACAGGTTGCCAGTACATCGCAGGAAACTCACTTACTTTCGCTTTCTTTTGGTAAAAATATAG
Source organism: Apricaphanius iberus (assembly GCA_028564705.1). Lineage (NCBI taxonomy): Eukaryota > Metazoa > Chordata > Actinopteri > Cyprinodontiformes > Aphaniidae > Apricaphanius > Apricaphanius iberus. The sequence goes on from JAPXFQ010001784.1 coordinate 5,932, forward strand.
TACATGTATCGCTTTTGATCGACCACAATACTGTAATAAATTTAAATATACCTCAAGACTAGGGCATTTCTCAGCAATTATTAGATGAAATTAAAAATATACTACAGCTCATGAATAATTCATCTCAAAGTGTTTTTAATCTCATGACCTCAGTAATGATAATCACTAATCTCTATTCAGCAATACAACTGTGAACAACTCTGTGTAGTATTGTGGATTTAAACTTTTTCATTTTTTTATACAGTAAATTATCGATCAGATACCATCTACTTCAATCAGCCAATCATTCCAGAAGATTTTTGTCTGGTTCTCCATCCTCCGTTGATTACTCCCTTGTGGAGAAAGGCTGAAAATGAATAGCTCCTGCAGATCTTGGAGGCTGGCTGGTTTTAGTCCCCCAACAAAAAGTGGCCTCATAAGTTCATGATGGGCTTCGATTGCGCTTGAGACACCCAAGGTCTGAAAAAGACAAACAATGAACTCTAAGAAATAAATATAGTATTTTAGTCCATTGTTAGATGGCTCAAATTACAGCACCTATAAAGAAGTCACCCCTTTTAATGTTTTCCCCTTTAAAGATAGATCATGAACAATTTTTGTTTAGTTTTACAAAGAGCAAACAAAAAAACTTTAATGTCAACTGAAAACTAATTTACAAAAAATCTCCACAACTGAATGTGGTAACAAAAACAGTGCTTGCATGATTTGTTAACTCCAAGTCATTGTATTTAGTTGATACACCTGTCGCTTTAACCAAAAACTGTGTGAATAGGTCTCAGTCACACTTACAAAATGAGTTAAAGGCATCAGCACTTGAGAAGGAAAAGACTGGGTTTTTAACTAGTCAAACCATTGTGAAATGGTTGCTATGAGAAAGATGCTGGTAAACACTCAAACCAAGGCTAGTGCCTGGTGATGGCAGCATCATGCTGTTGGGATGCATCTTACTAGCAGGCCCTGAAAGGATTGTAAAAGTAAGGTAAAATGAATGCAGCAAAAATATTGACAAATCTAAAAGGACAATTTAGTTCCATCTGCCAGACAACAATCAAGCAAGACAACTTGAAGCCTCAAACTAAACAGAAAGGGCTTGAAGAAAACAAGGTTGATGTTCTGGGCAGGACCAGTCAACCCACAGACTTCAATCCCAGAAAAGTTTCAGATGGATTGGATGACTGTACAAAGCTCATTGCCACCACTATGACAGGGCTGGTACAGTTAGCTGCAGCTTAGATCGACAAGCAAAAATTATAAACACGTTTTTGCTTTGACTTTAAAATATTACTTTTTCCAGTACACAAAGCCACATTTGGCTGATCATTATTAACTTATAAAAGCTAGTAGGTTAAAATCTCTAATGTAAGTGAATACTTATAGGTACTGTAATTACCTAAGTATGTATGGACATACTGTATGTGTTTCTACATGTTGACCATGTTTTGTCCAGCTAGTTAACAGCAACACTGACATAAACAATTTCTTTCAATAAATATAAGTCAGCTGACATAACTTGGCCAAATAAGCAGAACATTTCCTGCTTGAGGTATGAACAAACTGTATTATGCAAAACCCAATAAAATCTAGTCATGTGAGAAAATTAGACACCACATTAAATAATCAGCTCTTTATTAGCACCCTCTGGTACACAGTAGAATTCATGATGGATTCTATGACGGTGAGGTGGCTAGGTCCCGCTGAAGCAAAGCATGCACAAACTAGGATACTGCCACCTCCATGCTTTAATGTTGGTAAAGGCTGTATTTGCCAAACGCATCTACTGTTCTAGTGTCTATAAATTATATTTAAGACTGTCCAAACAACATTATTCCAGAAGTCTTCGTCTTTGTCGATGTTCGTCTGGCAAACTTCAGTCTGGCAATTATATTGTTTTTAGTGAGCAAAGGTTTCCTACTTGCACACCTCCCGTGAAAGTCTTTTTTGTAGTTTCTTTTTGATAGTAGAGTCATGAACTTTCACATCATCAGTAGCTAGATCCTACTGTAGTTCCTGTGAGGATATCTTGGTATTTTTGATTATCTCTTTGGGAATATTGCAGTCTACTCTGGAGGTGAATTTGCTTAGACGGCCAGACTTGGGCATGGCGGCAGTTCTTTTGAATGTCCTCCACTCGTAAACAATTTTCTGCATCACACAGCTCTTTAGATTTCACCATGGCGCTCTCTTCAACATTTCAACAATCAGGATCGAACAAAAATAGGTCTGAGGTTTAAATAGGGCAAGACTCTTTTAAAAAGTTTGTTAAAAATATACTGATTATGTGCACCTGACATAATACACATGTGTGTGATTTTATCCATTTTAAGTGGGATAATTTGTCATCTGCAGAAATACTCAGACGACTCTGCAATTGTTGGGTGTATCAGAGATGGTGAAGAAGCTGAATACAGAGAGCTGGTGGACCGCTTTGTGGCATGGTGTGGAAACAATCATCTTACCTTGAATGTGAACAAAACAAAGGAGATGATTGTAGATTTCAGAAGAAACAGAGACAAGTCAACGACTGTCTCCATCATGGGAGAAGAAGTAGAGGTGGTGGAGGAGTACAAATACCTCGGAGTTTACCTGGACAATAGACTGGACTGGAGAATCAACAGTAAAGCGGTCTACAAAAAGGGACAGAGCAGACTGTACTTTCTGAGGAAGCTGAGGTCCTTCAAGATTTGCAGCAAGATGCTGCAAATCTTCTACAAGTCTGTGGTGGAGCGTGTTATCTCTTCAACCATCATCTGTTGGGGTAACAGCATCAGAGCCAGGGACTTAAAACGGCTCAATAATCTGATACAGAAGGCTGGTTCTGTTATGGGGACGACTGTGGAACAACTGGAGATAATGATGCAAAGACGGATTCTTCATAAAATTAAAAAGATCATGGACAACCCTGAGCATCCTCTCCATGAGACTGTCTTACAACAACAGAGTGTCTTCAGTCGGAGGCTTCTTCAGTTTCGCTGCAACACAGACTGCTACAGGAAATCCTTTCTCCCCACAGCCATCATGGTCTACAACAACTCCTTGAAAATTTAATTAATTAATGAGCTACAACAACACTTAATTTCCCCCTGGGATCAATAGATATTTTTGAAATGAATTGAATATGTGGGGGCGTCCGAACTTATTCCTCACTAGAAATGGCTTTCTTTTAATTACATGTTGCATTAATTTTTAAAAAGGCTTCTTATTTTTTAGTTGTGTAGTTATATTATTTGTATCCCTCAGTATCACCAACATTGGTATTAAATATATGTATGGTGTTAAATATTTTAGGATCCTCACATTTTATATACCATTTTATGTATTAAATGTTTTATATATATTTAAGTAAACATGATATGGGTATTTTCATAAATCTGCTTCATTCTACAAGTTTGCTCTTAACAGAGGTGCATTGTATATGGTACCAGGCCAGTAACAGGACTGTTTAGAAGGATTTGATAAATGGGCAGGACTGTTTCAAAATAAGATGGTTTAGTTCAGTGACTCCCATAAAAACGTACTCCTAGAGGGAGGATTTCACAAAGAAAGAAGTCACTAACGGTGTGCTGGCATATAAACAAGCATAACTCAAATTGACTGTTCAAGGTCTTGGAAACCTATGAGTCTTGTACGACCATTCAATGTGTATGTGGAAAATGGGTCAACAAGTTTAACTTTGAAAATACTGGGAGTGTCTAAGTCATGTGATTTTGTATGTGTCTGTTTGTAATAAAAGGAGGCTGAACCTTTTCAAAGATGCAACTCCCTCGGGAAAGCCTATCTTAGAGATGTAAAATGCTTCTAAGCAGATTTCTGTCGTATGTTTGTGTTTATTCCCCTAATATCATTTGCATCTGTTTGTCTCTGAGTTCTATCCTAAAGGATTCCGCTGGGGGAGTCGGGTCCCCTTCCCACTTCCGGATTGAGGACCGGAGAATTATCTTAACAGAGATCGTGTACAGTTAATAAGAGTTTAAACCCCCGATAATGGCAAAGTATATTTTAAAATATATAGACTTTCATAGGGTATCCTAATTTTCTCACATGAATATTTAGAATTTGTGAATTAAAAAATAAATACAAAAGCAAGACATCAAAAACATCCAATCTATACTAACTGTTCCTTGGCAGCTTTTGTCCGCCCCTCGACGTAGGCCCTTGCAGCTTCATCCACAACCAGTCTTCTTTGATCCAGACTGTGTATGACTTGTGAGCACCCAAGCAGACTTAAAGCCCCAGAGGCTTCAATGAGTGCCTGTTGAGCCTCTGTTAAGGTTTCTGCATCCAGGATCTTGGTGTCAAACAGAAAAAAAAAACGAAAAACCAAATAAAATTCATTAATGAAGGAATGTACACTCAAGTGGTGCTTTTTGAAATGACTCCATTCATATTTATAGAGTTGAGTGCAGGAAGCAAGGCCTTTTTTAAATTTTTTTCAAAACAACAGATGCCACTTTGCATGTAATCAATAGTTTATATATGCAATTAACATTAACATACAGCAAGATTTCATTGTTATGCCAATTTACTTAAATTAGTTAACAAATCTAGGGAACATGACATAAGTATTATAGTCAGTAAAGGGGCCCTTCACCTACTCTACCCTAAAATGTGTGACTCTTCAAATGTTAGGAGCGTTTTGATTAACCTTGCAATTTAGACACAACAGTAGTTGAAGCATGAGCATACATGTATATGTATATGCTCATGTATATGGCTGGCCATCTTTAAACACAAGAAAATGCAGATCCATACTTCAGGCTCGCCCTTCTAGAAAGAAAAGGTTTTCTGTCAACAGCATCAATAACCCAACGTTCCCAGAGTGAACAGGGGATTTTTTTTCTCTCTACAGCATTTGAGTTTCAGACAGAGAGAATCACCATCGAGAAACCCCAGCATCGGCCACCACTGGAGGAGAACAGTTTTCTGAGTCATGCTCAGGCTGAGACAAAGTGTTGAACCCCTGAAAATGGACCTTTCAGATATTTCCTTTTCTCCTACAATTTCTTTTAATACAATCTCAAAATCTGCCTGCTTTGGTAGGATATCAGTGCATGAAGAAGAGCAACAGCTGACTTGAAGGACTTTAAGCTACTGTCACAGATTGCTTTTTCCCCCCCGGTACTTGTCGTTCTCCGTGTTTAACCATGGAGAAAGTTTGTGAAGGGGAAAGAATCTCTCCCCTGTATCCCGCATCACTATACCATGCAAGACTGGTGAGTAAGAGGAAAACAGTGCTGTGATCATGTGATTATTCAGGGAGTGACGTTTCGATTCAGAACGTATTCTTGATTAAGAATCGATTCACAATCAAAACTATTAGTTTAAAATAAAGTTGCCAATTTGTAGGGCTGATACAATATGCTTTTCTCCCAATTCAGTTCTTTTATAATTTTTTGTAAGTGCCAATGAAATTTCAATTGAGATTCTTCAATATTCCAGATTTTTAATTCACTATAGCAATTGAAAAGATATATAATTTTCTAAATTTCTACTTCCCAAATGTTAAACCTTTACAACAGAATGAATGAAAAGTCAAGTAGCAGCTTTACCATCCTGTATCATAGAGTTAGTTCACTTTAAGTCGAGTGGCCAAATAAGCTTAATGTTCTTTAAAATATGATGGCTTCTTGCTATTGAACGGCTTTGAACAGGCTATAATTTAATGTTTGATTCCCACTCCTTTCTTTATTTCCTAAGAGCCCAGTTTAAACTCAGAAGTGATCACAGACCAGATGAGGTGAGGAGGCGACAGAGGAGTTAAATCTGTGTTTTCAGTGAGCAGTTGTTTATTTTAGAAAATATTTTATAATCGGAGCGCAGGTGTTAATAGGCGACGGCTTCAAACAACAACACAGTGGGATTAATCTTTGCTCCGCCTGAACAGGACCTGTGCATGCAGAGTTGTTGGGCTAGAAACGCTCTGATTCAGCAGCAGCTCTTTTGCTGCATTAACAAACATACGTGCTCCACTTTAGAGTCTAAGTATCCAATAACACCATAAAAAGTCACTATTTGTCGCTAGTCAAATTTTCCTGAAAAACAGTCGGTAGAATAATCTAAACTCTAACTAAATGAAGCTACACAGCAACTGTGTTAGCAGCGAATCTCTGCTCTGGATGTCACATGACTGTGCATAGTAATGTGACTCAAGGAAACACTCATTTCTCAAAGGGACAGGAGCACTGCTAAACTAAAACACATCTATTTTTTTTTTTACATATCGAATTTACCGACATGGGCAAAATGACGGCGGTAACAGTCATACATTTCAATGTCGTTAAATTTTCGATATACCGCCCAGCCCTAATATATATATATACTGTATATATATATATATATAAAAGAGGACAATTTATGTGGACTAAAATTCTATTATTTTACTTAATCAACTACTTTTGTTATCTTCCTTTGCTTCCAACAGGATGAGAGGATAGAAACCCATCAATGGGCAGTTTCTGACAGTCTGGGTGCTGAGCACCAGCTGAGTGAGTTTTTTTGTGGTTTGGTTTAATAGATTAGGACAGAGACGTTTAACAGGCCGTTGAGCTTGTGTGTCTTGCAAACTTGAGATTCACCTTTTGCAGCCTCTCTCTAAGTTCATAGTCATCCAACTCATCCAGATGAACAGGCTGTGTAGGATGAGATACTAAGGAGGAGTACAGGCGGCTTGAGAGAAACGATGGTCTGATTCCTCCATGGATAAGGGCCACACTGATCATCTTCCCAAGAAACCTATAATCACCATTTTCTACTCCTGCAAAACAAAATCCACTAATGCACATTTCAATCTTTTTAGTTTATGTATTCTTCTTAGGTGTATGAGTGTTTAAACACATCAATATCATGACCAAGGTTAACTTTGCCATTCACCATTTATATAACTGTTTATATTGCTTACCACGTGCCACCAAAGACAGGTTCTTTCCATGATCTGGGCCACTGAAATATTGGCTATCTCTGATCGAAACAAGCAACAGTCTCAGAAATTCTCTGCTGGGTCCACCATCATCCACAGATCCTTCCCCTATCCCATCACAGTCTATAAAGGTGATGTTTAGGCGATGTGAAGGAGAAAATCTTTGCCTGCGAAAAGCCCTGAAGGCACTATCCAAAACACTGTCTCTCATCACCATTATGTTGTTTGATGGCGGAGCAGGCCCAGGGACGAATTCTGGACATGGCTTAGTCTCCGCAGCAAAACTTCAGCCACAGTCTGAACTGTTATGACCAAAACGCTCCCTGATGACAGCAGTAATTATGTTTCTGAAACAGGCAATTTGTACATCTGTAGTTTCAAGATCTTTTATGACTGACTAAATCACCTATAGTCTCGATTTTTCAAAAGATCTAAGATAACACCACATTAAACCACAACAATCTCGTCACTTTCATACCAAAGCAAATAACAGTTTTATAGAAAAAAAAATCGACATGAATGTTAACACTTACCTGATCAAAACTGTGATCTAACTGCGAAGTTGGTGAAGCCCCGTCAAATACTGCTGTCCGCCAAAAGTAATGAGCATGCGCTGTTTCGGCTCCTTTTGGCGCTTAACGCGTAAAACCCATAAACGCGCTATTTTTCTTCTTTGTCCTTAGATGCAATTTACCAAGCAATTATTTGATACGCCACCACCCGACCAGAAGACTGAATCACAAGTAGGTCAATTTTAAAAATGGGTGGGGGGGGTTACTTTTTTTAACAATGCAATCAAACAATGATAAATAATATTTGGGAGGCATATTGGATTTTTTTTTTATCCAAGCAAAATGTTAGGTTAAAGAGCAAATGAAGAATCTTTCATCTCTAGCCTACGTCTTTAACCTAACAATGGCTAAAAGTAAAGAAAGATGACATGCAAATAAGCTGATAGGGCTAAATGTAATAACACAAAATTATTTTATTACAGCATATACGATTGATCTATAATGATTTTTTTCATAGGGTCTCATTTTTTCGATGAGAATTTAAAAGCAATACATTTTCTTTCTCATACCTGAATGCAAATTTCAAAATTACTTTATTTTAAGAGTGAATTTAGCCTTTTATTTGGCATCAGTTCTTTGTGAGCTTCGAGGTCCCTTCATCAAAACAGGTGAAACTGGAAAAAAATAGAATGTCATAAAAAAGTTTATTTCAGGAATTCAACTATCAAGGTAAACATAAACTGTAATATAGGAATATTACATAAAAAGTAAGATATTTCAATCCCTTAAATTTTAATTATTTTGATGATTATGGCCTGCAGTTTATAAAACACCAAGTACAAAATGTCAGAAGATCATGTCTCTCATCTTTGTCTTAGGCAAAGCTCCGTAGATTCTCAATGCGGTTCAGGTCAAGCCAGTTTGCTGGAAAATTAAAACCAGTAATTCCATGGTCATTGAGGCAGGTTTTGGTCCTTTTGGCAGTGTGGTAGGTACTAAGTCCTGTTGGAAAATGAAGTCAGCTTCTTAAAAAAGCTGTTTTTGAGAAGGAAGCATGAAGAGCTCCAAAACGTCCTGGTAAATGGCAGGGTTGACTCTGGACTTACTAAAACACAGTGGACCAACACCCGCAGATGACATGGCTACTCAAATCAACACAGACTGTGGAAACTTCGCTCTGGACCTGAAGCATCTTGGATTGTGTTCCTACACATTCCTCCAGACTTAAGAGTCCTTGGTCTCCATATGAGATGAAATACTTACTCACAGAAATAATGAGTTTGGACCACTGAACAACAGACCAGCATCGATTTGACAAGAAGAATAGGACATTTAAGCCCATGTTAATGTGAATTAATGTGATAAATGAACTTTGGCTCAATATTCAAATTTTGGAACTTTCATCTGAATATCATTGATAAAAATTCACCACCTGCCCTGCAGGACCAGAATTGTGTTCATTGCCTCAGGCAAAACATAAAATATTTTTTTAATGATAATGATCAATCTATAAGACAAAAATAATAGGTTATTGGATGTAAGCAAACTTCTTTACTCAAACCTAAAAAAAACTGATTAAAACAAACCAAATATCATATCATTATAAAACATTAAAACCTACATTAAATCTGAAGAAGTCTCTGAAAACATTATTATGACCTCCCATATTTAATTTTTGTGTCGAAAGCGGTACATTTTGGGAAGCGTTACCCCAGTTGGTTGCTGATGCCACCATAGAGTCCAAAAAGATCTTCAGGAGCCCGTCTTATTCCACAAGATCTTAAATTCCATAGCAACAAACACTCTTTTGACAGCAAAAAACAACCGCTACTGTACTCCTTGTAATGCTGCCTTTACTTCTCTTAGACAGAGACACAAATCATTATTAGGTGAGAACTTAGGCCTACACTATTCGTGATTGGGAAACATAATACATGGAATTGTGATTACTGTGGAGAAGAGGAAACTATAGAACTTGTTGTATTACAATCAGAAGTCAGGTAGAGAAAGGACAACTGATCAACAACGTAAGGGTATGCCTACAGATAAATCTGCATTAACATTAAAAAACTTGTCAAACAAAAAGAACTGTCACCCCCCTTCCGTAACAGATTGCGGCGCTGTAGTAGAGCAGTACGTGTTGTTTGCGAGCTGCCAAGAGAAACGAAGCAGTAAAAGAAGGTGTGAAGAAGCGATAGCTGGCGAAAATTCCTTTTTTTTTATTGTGGGGACTGTAACTTACATTTCGTCAAGAAAATAACATAATGGACCGGTATGTCTTTATGATTTTAGTGAATATTTGTGTATGTCTAGTGTTAGCATGTCAGTTTGTGACGATTTTCTGTCTTCCTTTTTTCTTTGTTTCAGGCACCTATTGGTTCATATCTATGAGCAATGTAAGCGGATGTGTGAAGAGGTTGAAGCTAACCCTTCTCATGCCGATCTAGATTATATTCGGTCTCGCTACGAGGAACTATACGCTATAATTGTGAGGTGTGTACATTTCGGCGTATTCTCTGACATGGATGATGTCCTGAACAATATGCAATGTGTGCTAAAGTCCTTGGAAGAAAAACACCCAGCACAAGGTTTCAAGGCTGCCACATTACGCACAGGCGGGAGAGGACGACCTTTCTGGGACATTTCCGAGGAACAACTCCAGTTTCTCTTAGAATATAATTTTACCGTAAGAGAAATTGCACGATTATTTGGAGTAAGCTACAGAACAATACGACGACGGATGACAGAGAATGGATTGTCTATCAGAATGCAGTACAGTGATATTTCAAATGAGGATCTCATCAGAGTAGTAACTGACTTCATTCAACACTTTCCCAATTCTGGCATAAAAACGGTCAGTGGATATCTCAACAGTATAGGATTGAGGTATGTATAGAAAAAAAAGAAGAAACAAATTAATTTGTAAACAAGTTACGTAAACTGCCGTGGTGTTTCATAAGGGTTCAACGATTAAGAGTGATGGAGACCTTAAGACACGTGGATCCTGTTGGTACCATATGCCGTGGGCTTGGTATCAATGTTGTTCCAAGAAGAGCCTATTCTGTGCCATCTCCAATGGTCCTTTGGCACATAAATGGAAACCACAAACTAATTAGGTTAGTCTGATTGAAAAAATTACATATCAACATTTATATTCATAATTAAAAGATAATTTCAATTTTCAGGTGGAAGATTGTGATACATGGCGGAATTCATGGTTACAGTAGAAAGGTCGTGTATCTAACAGCAAGTGATAACAACAAAGCTTTGACAGTTCTTGATTCCTTCCTTGGTGCTGTGAGCCAATATGGAATCCCTAAAAAGGTGTGCAGTGACAAAGGAGGGGAGAATGTTGAAGTAGCACGCTTCATGCTTGAGCATGCTCCACAAGGTAACACATATACATATACATGTATATGAATTAAAAAATATTGAGGGGAGTTATTTCAAAAATTGAGCTTAAGACATTTAAGATAATTTGAAATGTATTCACTAGAATTAGTGTAAGTTCTCTCCAGGCTTACTAGGTTCCACCAGTGAAACTCTGATGAATTCTATCTCTCCGTTAATTGAAGCGAGGCTCATGTGTGTTATCAATGCTAGATAAGTAAAAATGGAAGGAAAGGAAAACGACGTGGTGTTCTTCCACTCTGAGAAAGAGTTATTAATACAGACTATTAGCACCACAAGTAAATAATAAGCAATAAGGGGAACAGTAGCTGTATAGAAAATCTCTTCAGGCTGCGTTGTGTTACAATGTGAATTAGGTGATGTTGCTTATGGGTGCTTTCGAGTGTGACAATGAGCGCTGAGAAGTTCTTCTACTGTAGACTGTTAGACAAGATGATCTGGAGTCTGTTTTGAGTTTTTAAAATCATAAGGTAACACATGACAAAAAATATCTGACAGGTTACATGTTTTAACACATGATTTAAGGATGTAAAATATTAAACTAAATTGAAATATTTTTGAGTCTCTATAATGTAAAATTGCATTACTGCCCGTTGTAAAATACTTTAAAGCTATTTAAACACATTTAAATAGGACAGCTGGATAATCTTGTGGCTTCATGGTACACCAGGAGTGATTTATTTGTAATTATTAATAATGCTTTATGTCAGGAGCAACACTTGTGGAACAAAACTTTTCTGGTTGCAACTAAATATTAAATACACTAACTTTCTTCAAAATGGTAAAAGTAAAATGTAACTGGAACCATGTTTTAAAAGGTAAAAACCGACATTGCATAGTTTGACCACTAAAAGGAAAATACCAGCTGCTGCAACTTCACTAGTAACTTTATATTGTAGGGTGGATGTGGTGATGGAGAGAATTTTTCAAGATTACCAGCTCCAGAGTTTGACATCATCCGGATCATATTCATCAAGCTAAAATAAGCTTTACAGTTATCCTGCCACAGAACAGGCTTGTGCAAAAGCATCTGTTGCCATAGTGAATGAGCAGGGCTTCAGTTTAACCTTGTTTGTCCAACCAAATTCGGGGAAATCGAGCCAGCATTGTAAAAGCAAGCCTGGCTTTAGAAATTAGCAAACTTCATGGACTTACTCTCAGATGTTTTACCTTAAAGAAAGAAACGGTTAAGCCCAAAACTACGCATATCTGCACCAGATAGAAATTTTTACTGACTATTAATTTAACCAAGAAATGGTGAAATTATGGAGAACCCTTGAAATTTATCAATGGAAAGTTTTTTTTAAGAACATTACAACTGTCGCATCATCCTTGTAATTGCTGGAATTCTTTGGACCGGTAATTTTTTCATCATGTATGGCGTTCAGGTCTTTAGGCTTGGTAGACTTCATTGTCATCTGTGTGATATGTAAAAAATATTATACCAAAAATATTTATTTTAATTTATTAGGTTCAAGGTTTGCTTGTCCAGTCAAAAGAAAGTTGTTCAGTGAGATCAAAGTTGGTAAAAATGTTATGATTCATTTAAAACTTCATATGCCAAGGGTATGATTTATTTTGGGCCTATTTCTTGTGGTAACAGAAATCATGTCATTGTGTGTTGTGTAACAGAACATGTTTTGAAACTTTAACTTAATCTCTCTTTGGACAGGTGGAAGGAGTTTCATTACTGGACAAAGTGTCCATAATCAAAGAATTGAGAGATTGTGGAGAGATATTTGGAGTGCTGTCACCATCAACTACCATTCAGCGTTCCAGCACCTTTCTGAAACAACAGATTTCAATGTTGACAATGAGATTGACCAGATCTGCTTGCACTATGTGATGCTTCCCAGACTCAATAGACATTTACAACTTTTTAAGCAAGCATGGGACCGCCACCCACTATCAACAGAGCATGGACATTCGCCTCAGCAGCTATGGATTGAGGGCCAGTTGAGGGGGGCATATCCCATTTCTGACCCTGGAATTGAACAGGTCAGCAGATAAATTTTTTTTTACTACGAGTCATCCATTGACTGTTTCAGTGAGTATGGGAAGTACTAAGACGTCTGTGATTTGTTTTTTAAGGCCTTTAGGTCAATTGCAGCAATTTGCTGAAATAATAATAATAATGTATTTAAAAGCGCCTTTATAGACACTCAAGGTCGCTGTATAGAATAAAAGCAGGAATATAAAAAAACAAGCAAATAAATAAAATATAAACATGGCACAAATACGGGTAAACAGGACATTGTGGCTTTCACAGTGAGTGTAATATTTCGAACAGGTGAGGTTTGAGTGTGGATTTGAATTCTGTGAGTGAGTTAATGTTCCTGATGTGGCGGGGGGAAGAGAGTTCCAGAGTTTGGGTGCGGAGCAGCAGAAGGCTCTACTCCCCATGGTACTGAGGCAGGCGGAGGGAACAGAGAGATGGGTATAGGAGGAGGAGGATCTGAGAGAGCGGGACGAGGTGGCAACATGGAGGAGATCTATCAAGTAAGGTGGGTGGAGGTTATGGATGGCTTTGTAGGTGAGCAGGAGGATTTTGAACTCAATTTTGTGTTGAACTGGTAGCCAGTTTAGTTGTTGAAGGATGGGGGAGATGTGTTGGGAAAAGGGATTTTTGATTTTAACGTGCTACTGAATTTTGAACCAACTGGTGCTTACGAAGAGTTTTGTGACGGAGGCCAAAAAAGGAGAGAATTACAGTAGTCAATGCGTGATGTAACCAGGCTGTGAACAAGGATGATAATTATGATCAGTTAGAAACTGAAACTACACTGTAAAAGTATTTAACTACTCATAAAAGTAACTGTGGCATTATTTTTATGTTCTATGAAGCAGTTTTTATAACATCTGTATAGTCAAATATTGTAATAACTAAATGATGAATAAAAAAACAAAAAACAAGGTATTTTAGAACATTTGAACTTGAGTCAATAAGATAAGCTGTATGCAGAAAATTTAAAATAATATATACAAAAGAGAAATATTGGTCAAACATATTTACATATTTTTGACTTGGGAGAAAAGCGTCACTCAATAAGACTAATCATTCAAACCAATACTACAACATTAAGTTAAACTGTGTCACAGATTATTACAAAGTACAGATGAATAATGACACAAACATTTTCATCATAGATGCCTTGAAAGTTATTCAGTTGTGTCCATCTGTTGTAGGCTTGACCTAAAGTAACTGTGGTTTTAGGTATTATAAAGTCACTCCTCTTCTGAGAAAGGTAATGAAATCTTTGGGGCTCAAACACAGCGGCTAACTTACCGAGTGCTCCATTCTCTACAGTACGCCTCATTGCTCCAGGCAGTTGTTTACAATAGTATTTGGCAAGCTAGGATGCTGCGCCGCTGTTGGCTGAAAAATGTAAATATAAAAACTTTTTCTGAACATCGCACTGTTATCTTTTTAAAATATTTTTGCTTAAATATAAAGTTTAAAGGGAACGGTGCATTTTCATTCTGCACTCCTCTAAACTCTCCGTTGAAGCATTACTTTTTTAAAGAGATAGCTTTTAAGAAAACTGTTCCATATTCAACCTTTAACCTATCCTTTGCAGCATGTAAAAATGCAGCATGTATGACAGGTTTTGCGTTGCGCAGGGGCTTGCGCGTGTCCACGCATACGGACATGTGTCCCACTCTCCTAAATCTTCAAACTATCTGTTTCTTTACTCACTAGACTATATAAACTTTAGCCAAACTCTACTATCAAAACTATTAAAACTGTCCAAACTCCAAAGTGACTGCAACTCTACTATACAAACCCAAATTTTCGATGGAGCCAGAGTTATTTTCTATTGCTGTCAAACATCACAGCAAACGCCAAAGCACTTTCAGAAGCAGTCACGTGGTCCAGACGGGCTGCGGGGCTTCAGAAATAATAATTTTCAGCTCCTCCCCTAAATGAAACAGGCCTCCATACACGTTTTGTGGAAACGCCCCCTCCATTGCTCGACATAGCCTCGGCATACATTCTAAGATCACTAGTTTTTAGCATTGCAAGTATGGCTGAGGAAATCAGATACTACTTTAAAAAGCGAGAAACAGCCAGGAATCCAGGTGAAACAGTGCAGAAAAATAAGCGTAACAAGCAGTTAAAAGGTAATCATGGTCGTGACAAGATAAGAAAATTCTGTCAGGCCTGAACGTATTTCACTGACGGACTGGCGCGGGTTGGAATCATCGTCGGAGTGCAGGACAGGGCAGTTTATCAAAATCACAGAGCCACTGGGTTTGAAGAGCAATGAAACACTGAATCAATTTACCTGGCTCAAGCATAGGCGTCATTTTAGCAGGGGGACATGTCCCCAGCACTTGTTATGATGACTTTGTCCCCAACAAACCTCTAGCCTGGAGAAAAATGATGATAATATAATATTGGTTCACTCCCACTTTCCATTGTGTGGAGAGAGCATGTCAGAAAATCCCCCCAACTTGCAGCTTAATGCTGATTATTCGCACTCAGTCATCTGAGCATCCAGCGCTACTGGAGAGAGATTTGATTTGTTCACCTGAAACAGCGAATTAGCCACAGGTACCTGTTCTATTGCAGGACTCTGAACTAGGGATGCACCGATACCAATACTGGTATCGGGTATTGGCCCTGATACTGCCTAATGTACTGATATCGTATCGGTTAAACTTAAGAGATACCATGAACCGATACTCAAAACGAGGAAATTCTGCAACAACTTCACCAAAAAATATTATTTATTCACATGAAATTTTATTTTTGAGGTACTTTTATATTTTACATCTGTTATTTTGTCTCAGTTATGTTTAGTTTGTAAAGCCTGGTGCCTTGAGTCTCTTCAAGAAAGGTACCAGAAGTTAGGCTATACAGTTTATTAATTCAACAGTATTTGGCAAGGTACACAACGTGGGCCCAGGCGGGATTAAAATTAAAGTTTATCTGCACAGAACGGGCAAAAACGGCAAAGGTTGCAAATGGAGTGTGGATAAATCCCCACCACTTAATGCACTTTCAGTTTAAAGTTATAACCTTATTTTTGTATATATATATTGTTTTAATAAAAGAATGCTTTAACATGATAATTGTCATATTCTTATTAGAACACCTAACTAAAAATATGTTGCCTGTAAAATGAATCAGTTGGATGCACAGAATTCATGCATGTGTTGGCGCATGGTCAGGATGGTACCACCTCTGCCTCAATTTGAGCCAGGAAAAATCCTGTGTAGGCTACGTTTGCGCAGCAAGTAAGTAATTTAACATCTACGTACGCTGGAACAACTTGCTCTTTTAAACAATGAAAAACCGCTTCGGATAATTGAGTTCTGTTCAAAAAATTCGGTACTCATGTCGGACAACACAATGCAGCAGTGTGGTGAGCCAATCAGTGTAGAAAGGCGCAGAATAATAAGTCTACTGAACATAACATCTGCATAACCATTTCAAGGAGGATCAGAAGAAATTAACAGAATTTGAGTTCAATATGAGTGTCACTGCAAAGGGTCTGAAAAATATTGACCATGTGATATTTCAGTCTTTTTTTTTAAACAAATTTGCAAAAATTTATAAATTTTCTTTCTGAGAAGATGGGTTGATAGGTGTAGATTAATGAGAAATAAAATTAACTGTTCTTATTTTAGCAAATGTCTGCAACGAAAAGAGTGAATAATGGAAGAGGTTTGAATACTTTACATAACCGACTGTTAAAAAAGTAAGAGATTTAAAATATTTCCATAGAAAATTGATACAAGTAAGTTTAAGCTAATTTGTATTGGTTAAAATTGATCTATTTAAGAAAGAAAAACTATAACTTTTGCTGCATTAATGTTTTATTTTCCATAGACAAGCCTTGAGGACTACGGGATCGATTGGGAGGGGCCAATGTGCTTTGATGCTGATGGTACAGTGGATGTACCAGAAACACCCGAACATCTGAGAAATCAGATCTTCTCACATCTGAGTGGAAGAATTGATCCTCTTTGCCCCAGTGTATGCTTTGGAATAGACATTTTGTTGGAAGCTTTGGATGCTGCACATCAAATATTTTCTGACTTTTGACTTAATGGAGTCTTTCTGAAGGACAAACACAGATTGTGATTATTGAGGAAGTCTTGTTTTGGATTAAATTTTTTATGTTTGATGTTAGGTGTGTTCATTATTATGGGTTCAAGGATTCAGTAGTTGTGTGTTTTTTCCAGGTCAATGTTCCTGTGGTGCTCATGTACCAAGAGGGTGGGGCTGTACTTCCACAGCAACTGTTTTGACCTCTAATGGATATGTCTCATTAAAAGTTAGTTGTTATTTAGTAAATCATTGTGTAGATTTGTTTCCCTTATATTTGATGTTCTTTCTAGATGCTGTCTCACTGACTTTGCAAGCTTGCATAAGTTCCAGCTTCGGTTCTTTGTTTTTACAATAAATTTCAAAATTAGCACAGCACTGCATTGGGAATGTTGAAGGGTTAAAAAATTTCTTCCATAATGTTCCAAAATGTAACTTCAAATCGGTGGGTCCTGGTGGATTGTTCAATTTCCTTTTTTAGGCACAAACATTTACATAAATGCATTTCAACATTTAGCTACCTTTTTTCCACTGCAGAACTCGGCATCGTCATATTTATGATTTTGAATACCAAAAGGTAAGAAATTCAGATATTGCATTCCTTAAGTTCACATTTTAATGATATTGGAGCTCATAATGAGTAAAAAAGAGGATAAAATATGGCAAAAATTGTTACGTCAAAAACTCTTATTTTGAAATACAGGTTCTCTCAAACCGGAAGTATTTTTATTTCTCGATAATGACTGGAATGTGTGAGGAAAGGCTTCTCACTAAGCAATGTGGTTGTAACACATAAAGATTAATTTATGCTGTAACAAACACAAAGATGAGACCGCCATATTTATATAAAGTAATGACATGAGAAAATGTGGACGAATAACACTGGTAGACAACAGA
This sequence comes from Apricaphanius iberus, assembly GCA_028564705.1. Taxonomy (NCBI): domain Eukaryota; kingdom Metazoa; phylum Chordata; class Actinopteri; order Cyprinodontiformes; family Aphaniidae; genus Apricaphanius; species Apricaphanius iberus. The sequence continues at coordinate 23,720 of JAPXFQ010001784.1, forward strand.
GGAAGAATGTCACAACGCGAGAAACGACAGGTTATAACAGCAAGGGAAACGACAGTTTCTAACAGCAAGGGAAACGACAGGTTACAACAGCAAGGGAAACGACAGTTTCTAACAGCAAGGGAAACGACAGGTTATAACAGCAAGGGAAACGACAGGTTACAACAGCAAGGGAAACGACAGTTTCTAACAGCAAGGGAAACGACAGGTTACAACAGCAAGGGAAACGACAGTTTCTAACAGCAAGGGAAACGACAGGTTACAACAGCAAGGGAAACGACAGGTTACAACAGCAAGGGAAACGACAGTTTCTAAGGACAGAATGACATAAGACTACAGCAATTACATGATTAAATTAAAACGAATAGGCTAAAGGTTTGGTCAAATTAGTGATTTACATAGGTAATGTAGTAGTCAAATGTAAATTTGTAAGGGCAGAAGTACTGTTGCCAGATACATAGACGCTCTCAAATGCAAACTTTCATTTAACTTTCATGTTGATTTGGCATGTGCAGTGTGCGTATGAACATAGACAAACATTTTTGGCACATTTGGAACCCCATATATGTGGTGCTCTATACGGATGTTTGTTGGTTGAGCACAACAGATGGTTATGTGCAATTCTATACGGATGTTTGTTGGTTGAGCACAACAGATGGTTATGTGCAATTCTATACGGATGTTCGCCGGATGGGGACAACCGGGTGTGACCTGTAGGTTATCTGTTCCGATCAGACCCCCCGCTTTTAGCCGTGTTATAAGCCAAAACTCGTTTAACGCTGGAAACACAGCATAACGACCACAGCGGAGCAAAGATGATCATATACGGGGGTAAAAAATAATAATGAATAAGTTACTCGCACGGTTTAAATTGTCTTTAAAAAACACGAGTGTGTTCTTTTTATTTAGAACAAGCCCAGATACAGCGGAGTCAAGAATATGATGCTGGTGAGTAACATGATTATTTTATTTCTCTATAATTTAAAACCATCGATTCAACTTTTTTTAATGTCTCCAGAACTAGATGCTGAATTAACGCGAGCGCTGGACGTTGGTAAAATCCCTATTTCTATTTTTACATAATATGCTATTTTTTACACAGTGAGAAAAAAAAAAAAAAAAATTTTCTATCTGTTTTTTTCTTTTAAGACTGGTACGATATTCGTGACACGCTAGAAATTACGTCAACAACGCAGGGATTGCCCGTCGCCGAACACTTTATACCTGAAAGCAGACCAGGTAATAGGGTTGATTTATTACATATATATATATATATATATATATATATATATATATATATATAACTAATGCGAATTGCATGTCTATATCATACATAGACTCTCCAATTGTGATTGAAGATGATGAGGATGTCACTGACGAAGATGATGAGGATGTCGGAGGAACTGACCGTCCCTCCGACCGCGCCGAAGACCAGCAGCTCCGCAGGACCGCCGCCCATCCCCACCCAGCAGCCAGAGCAGCAGTCAGACTCCGGTATCCACCCACGTCGCGCCAGACCCAGGACTACAGCCGGGACCCGCCGAGGAGTGCTTCACTACACCCCGAATCCACGGAACGAGCCCTCGGCGCCCTCTAAACACCGCTGCAGTCCTGTGGATGCCAAGCTGTCCAACATCCAGCAGGTCCTGGATAACGAGAGGTCTTCTGCCCAGCAGCCAGCACACCATCCACCCAATTCTCTCATCATTGGAGATTCTATTATCCGGCATGTTAGGATGAGAGGAGCTGTCACCCTTTGTTTTCCTGGAGCTACAGTAAAGGATATATCTGAACAGATTCTGGACTCCATCCAACGTTTCCCTACTGTGAGTAAAGTTATAATTCATGCTGGAACCAATGACATCCTTAAACAGCAGTCTGAGCTTTTAAAGCAGGATTTTATTCATCTTTTTAATCTTTTAAAAGACAAGCCCCTATCTGTTTTTATTTCTGGCCCCACTCCCACCATAAACAGATGAATAAATCGCTTCAGCAGGTTACTATCTCTCAACACTTGGCTTTCCTCTGTTACCGTGATGCACAACATTGGTTTTATAGACAATTTTAACATTTTCTGGGGTAGGAGTCAATTATTGGGGGCAGATGGACTACATTTAAACAGACAAGGTACCCGCATGCTGGCATTAAGCCTGGCATACCCTCGCCCACCCCTGTCCCCTGCACCGGCTCCAGCTGTTCCTGTCCTCACTGCCCCATCCACAACATCCTGATGTGCAGCTGGTCCTTGTTCCTATGAACTCAATCCTGATTTTAACAGTAACTCACATATCGGACTTGGACCTTACCCTACTTCATTGATACCTGTTATTGTCAGCAGAGAGCGAAGAAATAATCATAAACTAAGAAAATGCAACCCAAATAATCTTAAACCGTTACTAAAAATCCCACCTACAGTAAGTCATACAGTCACTCCATCACCAACCACTATTAATATGGCTCTTTTAAATGTTCGCTCTCTGCTGAATAAAACTTTTATAATAAATGACTTGATTTTAGATAATAACCTTCAGTGTTTATTTTTAACAGAGACATGGCTGAGTGCAGATGCCCCTGCTGTTCTCACAGAGGCCTCTCCACCTAATTTTAACTTTTATTATTCAACGAGGAGTAGCCAGAGGGGAGGCGGAACTGCTTTTATTAGTTCATCAACTCTTTCCGCCAAACCTGTTTTATTTAATAATTTTACCACGTTTGAATACACTGCCTCTGTTTTTAGCACTCCTCAGATTTTATGTGTCACAGTTTATAGGCCTCCGAAAAGGAATGCACTTTTTATTCCAGAATTTTTCCAGAGTTTTTATCAATTTTACACAACTCTTATGAGAAGATAATTTTAGCTGGTGATTTTAATCTACATATAGATAACCTTTTAGATCCTTTATCAACAGATTTTTTAAATATATTAAATTATATGGATTTTAGCCAACATGTCATGCAGCCGACTCACAACAGAGGACACAAGCTGGACCTGGTCATCACGTATGGCCTGTCCACCAGTGTGTCCTCTGTTGTTGACTTGGCTGTCTCTGACCACTACTGTGTGTTTTTTAATATCACCAGTTTTATCCAATAAGGGACCTCTGTGAGAACTGTCAGGAAGCATCATCTAACCCCTGAAGTGGCTGCAGGTTTTCTTGAAGTTTTTAAAAAATTTCCTCCTATACCTTTACCTGCCCCCTGTGATTTTATCGTTAATGATTTTAACAGTAGGCTTCAATCTGCTCTCGACCTGCTGGCTCCAATTAAAGTTATAAACCCTCATTGAAAACGTACAGTACCGTGGAGAAATGCAGCTATTAGAAAATTAAAGAGGAGCTGCAGGGTGGCAGAAAGGAAATGGAGGAAAAATAAAATCACAATAAATCATCAGATATACATAGAACATCTCAGATTATATAATAACGCTTTAAGATATTCCAGAAATACATACTTTTCCAGAATCATCTCAGAACATAAAAATAATCCCAAAATTCTGTTTTCCACCATTGACAACATTTTACATCATAATTCTAATACTTTTCCGAAAACCCCCTCAAACAGTCTCTGTGAGGAGTATGCAGACCACTTCAGAGGGAAGGTAGACACCATCAGATGTTATATTTTATCCTCTCAAGCAAACATGGTTTTAGACAAATCAGAGTGTCTGCCTTCACCAGAGGAAACACTGGACAGTTTTGTCCTGGTAGAAGCTGGGACCCTTGATAAAGTTTTCTCCTCAGTGAGGCCCACCACAAGCGCTTTGGACCCGATTCCCACCAGGTTTTTTTAAGCAATTTTATGGTTCTTTTAAAGATGAGATTTTAAACTTTATGAATTGCTCCCTTCAGACGGGGGTTTTTCCTGCTGCCTTTAAAGCGGCGGTAGTTAGGCCCCTGCTGAAGAAGATCAATTTAGATTTTAATGATTTAAACAACTACCGACCAGTATCTAACTTACCATTTTTAAGCAAAGTTTTAGAAAAACTTGTTTTTATTCAACTTAATGATTTTATTAACGCTCATAATGTCCTAGAGAAATTTCAGTCTGGTTTTAGGATGAAAGCACAGCACAGAGACGGCGCTTTTAAAGATTTTAAATGATTTTAGATTAAACTATGATGCTAAAAAGGTGACAGTGTTGGTTCTTCTTGATCTATGCGCTGCCTTTGATACAGTAGACCACACTATTCTTTTAACTCGTTTAAAACAGATCGGCCTCTCTGGTGCTGTTCACAACTGGTTCACATCCAAAAAAAAAAAAAAAAAAACAAAAAAAAAAAAAAAAAATAAAGTAAAAAAATACCTCCACAACAAGGACTTTTACGGTAAGTTTATATATTACCTGTTTCCTCTAAGCCATAAGATCTTGTGGTGTTCCCCAGAGTTCAGTTTGTTCAGTTATAGGCCCAGTGCTTTTTAACACTAGTCATACTTTTTAACACTAGAACTACCAGAGAGCAGCCATTTGGCTTTTCTACCTATAAAGCCCACAGGTAAGCCGAAAGGCTGGATGGCCCCCTGTGAACCTTCCTTTTGTTATGCAAACGGGGCAATCACTGGGACACCACAGGGGGGGGGATATGCTGAGCCACTTCACTCAAAACACCTTGACATAAAATGGGGGAGGGGGAGAATCAGGGAGGAGCAGATTGAGCTACCTGACCTGTCTGGAATCATCTATACTGAATCAAAATGAAATATATGTCGAAAGATGTAGAAGTTATTAGGACCCCACAACACTGGGCTTCCAACATCCCCACCAGACTCATAGGAAAAGTAAAACATAAGAATCACATCAAACAAAGCACTCAAAATCTGTGGTTATCCCAACTGGGCCTTCATGATATTTACAAATAATAATAAAAAAATAAGTATTATCAGGATACAGTGTTAGAGAGTGGAAGTGAGTGAGACTTAGAACGTAGACTTAAAACTTTATTGATCCCTTTGGGGTGACTCCCTCAGGGAAATTTGAGTTTTCAAGCACACAGTGAAAACTAAACAGTAAGTAACAGTGAGTGAGGTGAGTACATTTCAATAATCACTCACAATCCTGGCACTGTCAAGCCGTCTCCTTTCTGCATTTGCCACATGTGTATTTGTAGTAGTCAATACATCGCACAATGGCATGATTGCTTGTACACTCAATTTTAACCTGACACATTGCTCTTTTACCAGGGCTAGGTGTTGAAGGTTTGTACCAAGCTGTTCATCAATGGTGATGTGTAGACCAGGGTTGTAGGATGTGATGCAGTTGGTGACAAACGAACCCCACACACCGGAAATTGCAGCAAACTTATCCGTCTTTGCTAGCTCACTGCGGGTGTCCTTGTCGTCAAAGCGTAGGTGTTGCATGATTTCTTGGAAGCGTTTCGGGACATAGTTGGCCATGATCAGGGGGTTGTGCCCAGGTTTGCTGACCAGCAGTCATGCAGTGATGGAACCTTGGTCAGCCCCCGCAAGATTACAGTAGCAATAAATGCCATTAGTTCAGGGAGGGCCATGCATCAGTCCACATGCTCTGTTTGCTGTGCGTGTTCAACAGTACAGTGTTGAATGGAACCAAGCTGGAAGCCAAGCATTTCCAGAGTGATAAAACACAGGAAGCTCTGAAGACGACTCAAGATGCACCTCCTGGCCTTAGCCGTTGGCTCTCCATCTGCGTCGTATGGAGATGGAGGGGTGAAATGGAGACTTGTCCCCACCTGTTCTTCACACCACACTGTGCCATCTTTCGCCGTCTCCGTCTGGTCAGTCCCCACCCGAGCTCTCTTTTTTGGCTGAGGAGCAGTCTCCTCATCTGCAATGGGAACAAATTCAAATAATGAGCAATAGGAATAGAAAGTAAAATGATATCACAAATGCATGCATAGAAGCTAATAATAATAATACTACTAATAATAATAATCATTCCAGTACATCTTAAATAGGTTGGCTAATGTGCTAAGGTGCAGGGACCTCAGGAGAAGAACAGAACAAAACAAATGGAGGCCTGCACTCAGAAACAACATGGAGGTTGTCTGATGCAAGAAGCCCCAAAACTCTATTCACATGGTGCTATATGCAACACCATTTCCACCTTCCTGCCTGAAATGAAATATAAAATAGGAAATAATATGAAATGAAATCTTACCTGAAGACAGCTCAGAGTCCGAATCCGGCTGAAAGTTTATCTCTTCTCTTAGGTGTGAATGTCATTTGTCCTCTGCGTAAAGGTGACCTGAGGAGTTGAGCAGAACCTGGCACTGCTCAAATACATAACAGATATTTTGAAATCAGACATATAATATCATATCTTTGACATAACATAACATCACAGTGTGGGCAAACAAACAAAAGACAACTGGTCTTATAATGATTGAGGATAAATCAGACTTGATTTAAGAAGAATTAGAGGGAAAGAGCAAAACAACAAAAAATGTACAAATTCTTTAATATAACAAATCAAATGTGTTTCGGTGGTATCCAGTTTGAAAAAAATGTTCTTTTACATAAAATAAATCATTATCTTGTACAGATATCAACTTGAGCAATTCTGTAAATGACTGGTGGGGCTACCACAGATTTTGAGTGCTTTTTTTGATGTGGTTCTGTTCTTTTACTTTTCCTATGTGTCTGATGGGGATGTTGGAAGCCCAGTGTTGTAGGGTCCTGATAACTTCTACATCCTTCTACATATATTACATTTTGATTCAGTTCATATGTTCTGCCCAGACAGTCAGTTAGCAATCCTGCTCCTACCTGATTGTCCCCCTCCCCCATTTATGTCAAGTTGTTTTATAGAGTGAATGGTCTCTGCATATCCCCCCTCCTGTGGTGTCCCAGTGATTGCCCCGTTTACATAACAAAAGGAGGGTTCACAGGGGGCCATCCAGCCTTTCGGCTTACCTGTGGGCTTTATAGGTAGAGCAAAAAATCCTGGGTCTTCTAGTGTTAACCTGTATATGCTCCCTCTTGGCAGTGTTATCAGGAGACATGGAGTTAACTTTCACAGTTATGCTGATGATACACAGTTGTACATCTCCATGTCTCCTGATGACACACGGCCAATGGATGCACTTTTTAACTGCATTTTAGACATTAAATCCTGGATGGCAGAAAACTTTCTCCAGCTCAACCAGGACAAAACTGAGGTTTTAGTTATCGGTCCTGAGGCTCAGAGAGAAAAACTTTTACCAAAACTACAATCATTGTCTTTTAATTCTTCTTTACAAGTGAAGAACATGGGTGTGATTTTTGACTCTGAGCTGACTTTTATCCCTCACATTAAAAACATCACCAAAATAGGTTTTTATCACCTAAAGAACATTGCTAGAGTCCGCCCGATTCTCTCTCGGGCCAATACGGAGACGTTAATGCATGCTTTTATCACCAGTAGAATTGATTATTGTAATGCCCTGCTTTCTGGTCTTCCCAAAAAGACTACCTCAGGTTTACAGCTTTTACAGAATTCAGCAGCTCGTGTCCTGATGAAGACTAGGAGGCGGGAGCACATTACACCGGTCTTAGAATCACTGCATTGGCTCCCCGTATGTTTTAGGATCGATTTTAAGGTTCTTTTAATTGTCTTTAAGTGTCTTAATGGTCTTGGGCCTTCGTATCTGTCAGAAATGCTCACCTTTTTAGCTTAGCCTTTAACTAATTATTATTTATTAATATATTTTTAATCGCTCAGCATGTTTTACCTGATTTAATTTTTAGTTCAGCTTTTAACTGTTTATTTATTAATCTGCTTTGCATTTTTATTATTTGTTTTACACTTATTGTTTTATTCTTTATATTTTATTAACTTTATATTTTAATGTATTTTAATCTTTCTTGCCAGTGTTTCCTCTCTGGGGAGCCCCCTGCATCGGGGCGGTGGTCGGCTGTGGCTGCCTGGGTGCCCCCCAGGTAGCGCTTGGGTGGAGGTGGGGGTACCAGCCCTCCCTCCTCTGGGCGCCCTGGGTGGGAGCCTTGGCTGCTGATGTTGATCTGCTGCTGCTGATGCAGATGGCTCCATGATGGCATTTCCTGGCTCATCTGTACTCAGCCCGCTTTTCGTAGCTTCTAAGTGTGTGTGTGAGTGAGTATGGTTGATGGGTTGGGTTGGGAGGGGGTTGTATTTGCACTGATGATTTTATTTTTTGAAGGGGGGGGTTTTGGGGTTATTTTAAATCTGTAAAGCACTTTGAGTAACTTTCTTTGTTTGAAAAGCGCTTTATAAATAAAGTTTGATTTGATTTGATGGTGATTTTTAATATTTATTTATAATTTATATATATATATATATATTATTTAACCTCTGTGTTTTTATGTGTCATAAAAAAAAGGCCCTTTAAGAAACGAAGAAGAAGAAGAAGAAGAAGAAGAACCGATCATAGATCGAACTCAATAGGAGGGCAAGGTTAGTGTAATACAGAAATATAACTTTGTCTAATTTAATTTGATGAATGTTTGGGGCATAACAAGATTACATATTACAATTCTTTTCACATTGCACACGAATCAACAGTGTGGGTGAGACGGACAGCACGACAGCGGAGAATCAAGCGCGGGAGACGCCCTGGTTATGTTAATAAAGAATTAACATGTCCTAATGAATGTCTGGTGTTATTTCTTAATGCAAAACATTTTTACATAAATACCCAAGCCTTTTTCCATGCACTGAAATCACTGCGTGGGGGACGGACAGCGATAGAGAATCAACGCGGGTGAGCCTGGTTAGTGTTTATAATACAGAAATATCAATTGTCTAATTAATTTAATGAATGTTTGGGGCTATAACAATATTACAATAATGCCCTAAACCTTTTTCATCATCGCTACAGAATCGCCGGTGAGGGACGAGGCAGAGCCAAGTTGAAGGAGGTAGAGGATCGGCGGATCCCCCTGGTCAGTGTTAATAAAAAAGATAACCTCGTCTAATTAATTTAATAATAATGTCTGCGTTATTATGTCTTTATTTGTTATTCGATAGCGGAGATCGGGAACGACGCAGTCAGGTAACAGCAACAGGGTCCTGCGAGTAGAGGTACCGTTATTTTTTAATAAAAAAAAATAAAAAATGTATCATGACTGTGTGTGCTTATACAGATCAATTATTTTCATTTTTATTATTATTAGGAAGGCAATGGTGGTGACAGGAACAATTGAACAGAAGAGTAGGCAGATGAAGAGACATTTATGGTCCCATGGGTGTTTTGTGATAAAGAGCATTGTCAGTCTGAACCAGAATGACTGCTATGTGTTTGAGAATAATGACCACTTGTGAGAAATTGGGTTTTCTTTTTTAAAAAAAAAATAAAGACGTAGTTGATCGGACACTGCTTTAAGTAATAAAAACAAGATGGCACACCACGAGTCCGTTTCACAGGATTCATGACCTTTTTAGAAGAGATCGGCTTTACACTAAATCAACATGGAGCTAGCGCTCCATTAACGACGGTCCGAATGAGGCCTCTCCGGATACCACGGGGTCGATTTCGACCCAGTCGGCCCTAAACTCTCACCGCTGCAGGGTTGGTCTTCTTACGCGACGCCGCTGCTTAGGGATTCCCATAACCGCAAAAGCCTCGGCTTCCTAATAGCCACCCCACAATAATGCAGAAACGCTCACTTTCGTTTCCCGATAATGTTTTTAGAAAAATTAATCAAACGATCATACTGGTTCGAGTCTACACAATTTTATTGAATGTATTAGAGGTTTTTAAAATGATGAGGCACCGATAGGCCTGCGTTTGGTGAGAGAGATCGTTTCCTGGGATGATTCCACCGCTCTGTGCAGAAACAAATACATCCGTTTTGTTTTATGATATAGATCCCAAAATGTAATAAATATTTTTACAAGAACAGTCCAGTGCTTAGAATTGAGTCGCAGGACACAAAAACTCAACATGGTTGCCAAATATCACTCCCACAAAATGCAGAAGAAACGCTCCCTTTCGTTTCCGATTAAATTGTTTTCAGAAAATACAAAACGGTCATTTGTTGAATCTACACATTTATGAACGTCAATGTATTAGAGAGTTAAATCGATGCGAACGATATGGCCTGCGTGTGCTGCTGATGATAGATCGTTTTGGATATTACACTCCAGCCAGTGGAGATAATCCAACGCTCTGTGCAGAAACAAAATACATCGTTTCTGATTTTGATTTAGATCAAAATGAAATAATTATTTTACAACGAAACAGAGTGCTAGTATTGAGTCGCAGGTACAAAAACTCAAAATGGTTGTGTGATTTTTTCTGATGATCAAATTCAGATCCCCACAGACCCCAACGCAGCGGGACGTAGCAGCTATTACTAACACAGAACAGGGGTGCGGTCTACCTCCATCGTCACAAACAGACAGACAGACCATTAATGACCAGATCATTGTACGGCCAGCTTTTAACAACTGTTGAATGAAATATTAGTCATGATTTAGTCTTGCATGTGTATACAGCTAACCAGATTTTAGATTATTTATAGAAATGTCATGGGTCAATTAGCTGGTTTGGCTGAGACAGAATTACACGGAGTTGTGAATATGAGTGGGAACTTGTTCAGATCGAGGTTGATTACAGATCAACAGCGGTCATCAATTAGAACGGTTGCAAGTTCACGCACACAGGATATTTTAGACCATTTTGCAACATTTCTGGTAGAGGTTGTTTCAGTCCAACAAGGAGTATCTCAGTGCACGAACGTTTAACATTCTTATCATTCAGAGCATCAACAACCCACGTGGAGGCGGCATTGGGGAAAAGGAGAATACAAGTCGGTTGCTGGATGATGAAGTTAATTACGAAAAAAAAAACGTAGACATTTGTATGTCGTAAATAAACCGTCATGACCAGTTAGTTTCGCCATTTGTCTAGTCATGCTATTAAACCCCGGTTTTACAGACCAGGATGCTGTGATGCAGGTGGGATTTTACAGGAAAGAGCCGGTCTCTCAAACAAACACCTGTGGTCATTTTCTGATGTCGGGAGATTCGAGCTGGTTAATCAACAGAAAAATTGTGATATCCACAGAAACAATCCAAAAACAATGTTACAAAAGTTGTGGAAACAGACTTTTCTGATAGAACAAACACTGTGTATTCCTTTTTTTTACACCAAAACCATTATTTCGGAAATCAGAAAAATTTAAACAGCATTATTGGTAGCAAAAAACATCTGCCTCACACACTGCTTCCTTGCATTCGAAAAAGCACACAGGGAACAGTCATTTTTGTGGAAGGTTTTGCCTACCGGGTGTTTGCGGGGTACTGATTTGCAAATGGTTACAAAGACGATTTGTTAAATATGCCACTTGATGTCAGCAGTTGTGGTTTTAATGCGGTGTGTGTTCGCTCATGAAACACAAGATCCCGTCGGTGGCGCCAGCTTATGTCAGTTAAACAAAAAATGTCCCCGGGGGGGGAATTTTTTTGCGGTTGTGGTACAGTAATTCTGATTCTGTGCATCAGTGTGCAAAACTTACTTGTCGCATATGTAAGTGCAATTAGAGAAGGGTGAAAGAGAAGATCATTTATGTCATACAACCGGCATTTGTGGACACAGAACTACACAAAAAATGTGTTACTATGATGTGGAACTTTTTATCGGACGACAAAAAAAACACATACTTATTGGTTTGTATGAAGACGGGCTGATGGCAGGGAGAAGTCTTTCTACGGATTGTCTTCAGGTGTGGTGATTTTCTATATTATATTTCAGGAGGACCTGCTTTTTACAATTACACTTTCATCGCCCATAAGCCAGAGCCTTTGACTCATATCGGTTATTAGAAAACAATGACAAGGGTTCGGTTTTATCCCACCAAAGATTACTCCTCCCATGCAAGGTGCCAAGATTATGTGTTTCACAGAGCAGAATTACCGTTTGAAATTCTTAGACAGCTTATCTTTGTGTTGCCATGCGAAGTTGTCAAGCTCCCAGCTGCTATGGGGTTCCCGGAAATGACTCAAGGGATATTTCCCCACACTCAGGATTCTCTCAGAGGCAACCTAGATTACAGAGGTGTACACCCTCATGCAGAATATTATGGAGTCAACCAAATGTCACCGCTTGTGGAACAGAGGCGGACGTTCAATGAGATGGTTACAGTTTCTGTGTCGGGCAAATGTATTTGCTTTAGAGAACAGGCCAATTTTCCTATTGTTGACAGAATGTGCGTATCCTGAAGAGGCACTGTAAAAGAATTACGTATGAGTTCTTCGTGATGGTGAATATTGATCCATTCAATCATAGAGAGAAAACATTTCGTCTGCATGAATGCGTGTCTTTCAGCCAATTATCTTACAGCCATGAAACACTGGCCATACCATCTCCGACAAATTACAATGATCAGTGTAAACGTTTTTCGGTTCGTCGTCACGAATATGTGGTTGGAGTACATGGCTGCTAAACAAAAACAAAAAATATTACACGCCCTTAATGGAGGCGAGCGTTTTAAATAGGGTTTTTTTTTTGTGGACGGTTATGCGAAATAACAAGGGGATAAACAAATGTTACGATTCTTGGGGTGTTTTTACCATGGTGCTCCCGAACATTGCTACCCATACGCAGAACACACACGTTTTTGTTAAAAAAACTAAAATGGGGAAATTTATGCGGGAAACCATGGAGAGATTGCAAACGTTGAAAACCAACACAACGTTAAAAGTTGGTGAGCATATGGGAATACGACGAAGTGGGGAGAAATGTGTAAAACAGTATCCATTCCGTCATACGAATCTTCTGTCCTGTTACCAGGGAAATCCGAACCGCATAGGAAATGTGTGTGTGTGTCGCCCTGTTGTATGGAGGTAGGGATCGTCAGCTGTGCGTTTAAGACACAGTGCGGTGATTCCGATGAAAAAATTCTGTACGTCGACGTGACCTCGCTTTATCCATTTGTTAAATCGCAACGAAACTAACCAACATAAGGCCATCCTGTCATCATCAGAGAGAATTTTCCGCACCTACGAGGTAACTTTGGTCTCATTAAAGGCAGTTGGGTCGCCACCCTAGGGGTCTTTTTTTCCCAGTGTTGCCTTCAAAAATAAATGGAAAATTGGTATGGACTCGTTGTAATAGCTGATATACCACCAGCAGTGGAGATAATCCAACCGCTCTGTGCAGAAACAAATACATCCGTTTCTGATTATGATATAGCTCAAAATGAAATAATATTTTACAAGATACAGAGTGCTAGAATTGGCCTCAGTCGCTGGTCCACAAACTCAAAACTGGTTGTTGTGATTTTTTCTGATGATCCAAATACAGATCCCACAGACCCAACGCAGCGGAAGTAAGCAGCCTAATATAACACAGACCTGGGGTTTGCGGTTACACTCCATCGTCACAACAGGACAGACCGCATAATGACCAGATACATTGAACGGCCAGCTTTTTAACAACGTTGGAAATTAGATGTGATTTAGTACATGCCTATGTGTTCAGCAACCAGATTTTCGATTTACTATAGAATTGTCATGGGTCAATTAGACTGGTTTGGTGACAGATATTACCGGTAGTTGTGATCATGAGTGACTTTGTTCTAGTTCGAGTTGATTTACAGGCTCAACAGGCGTCATCATAGAACGTTTGCAGTTCACACACAGGATATTTTAGACCATTTTGCAACATTTCTGGAAGAGGTTGTTCAGTCCAACATGGAGATCAGTGCCCACGAACGTTTACAATTTATCATTCAGATCATCAACAACCCACGTGGAGGGGCATTGGGGAAAAGGAGAATACAGTCGTTGCTGGATGATGAGTTAATTAAGAAAAAACGTAGACATTTGTATGTCGTAAATAACCGTCATGACCAGATTTGTTTCGCCATTTGTCTAGCTCATGTATTAAACCCCGGTTGTACAGACCAGGATGCTGTGATGCATGGGGGGATTTTACAGGAAAGAGCCGGTCTCTCAAAGCAAACACCTGTGGCATTTTCTGATGTCGGGAGATTCGAGCGGTTAATCAACAGAAAAATTGTGATATTCCACAGAAACAATCCAAAAACAATGTTACAAAAGTGTGAAACAGACTTTTCTGATAGAACAAACACCGTGTTCCTTTTTTTACACCAAAACCATTATTTCGGAATCAAAAATTTAAAAGCATTCATTGGAGCAAAAAACATCTGCTCACACTGCTTCCTTGCATTCGAAAAACCAGAACGTCATTTTTGTGAAGGTTTTTGCCCCGTTTGCCGGGGTACTGATTGCAAATGGTTACAAAGACGATTTGTAAAATGCACAGATTGTCAGCAGTTGTGTTTTAATGCGGTGTGCTTTCAGAAACACAAGATCCCCGTCGGTGGCGCCAGCTTATGTCAGTTAAACAAAAAATGTCCCGATTGCGGTTGTGTGTACAGAAATTCTGATGCTGTGCATCAGTGTGCAAAACATACTTGTCGCATATGTAAGACGCAATTAGAGAAGGGTGAAAGAGAAGATCATTTATGCTACATACAAACGGCATTTGTGGACACAGAACTAAACAAAAAATGCTGTTACTATGATGTGGAAACTTTTTTATCGGACGAAAAAAAACACATACCTTATCTGGTTTGTATGAAGACGGCTGATGGCAGGGAGAAGTCTTTCTACGGATTGTCTTCAGTGTGTGATTTTCTATATTATATCAGGAGACCTGCTTTTTACAATTACACTTTCATCGCCCATAACGCCAGAGCCTTTGACTCATATCTGTTATTAGAAACAATGACAAGGGTCCGTTTATCCCCACAGATTCTTATGCAAGGTGCCAAGATTTTGTGTTTCACAGAGCAGTATTACCGTTTGAAATTCATAGACAGCTTATCTTTTGTTGCTGCGAAGTTGTCCAAGCTCCCAGCTGCTATGGGGTTCCCGGAAATGACCAAGGGCTATTTCCCACACAGATTCTCATCAGAGGCAAACCTAGATTACAGAGGTGTACACCCTCCTGCAGAATATTATGATGTCAACCAAATGTCACCGCGTGAACAGGCGACGTTCAATGAATGGTACAGTTCTGTGTCGGGCAATGTATTTGACTTTAGAGAACAGGCCATTTTCTATTGTCTGACAGATGTGCGTATCCTGCACGAGGCCTGTAAAAGATTACGTAATGAGTTCTTCGCTGATGGGAATATTGATCCATTCAATCAAATAACCATTTCGTCTGCATGCATGCGTGTCTTTCAAGCCAATTATCTACAGCCTGAAACACTGGCCATACCATCTCCGACAAATTACAATGATCAGTGTAAACGTTTTTCGTCGTCGTCGATTATGTGGTTGGAGTACATGGCTGCTAAACAAAACACAAAAATATTACACGCCCTTAATGGAGGCGAGCGTAAAATAGGGTTTTTTTTTGTGGACGGTTATGCCGAAATACAAGGGGATAAACAATGTTACGAATTCTTGGGGTGTTTTTACCATGGGTGCCCCGAACATTGCTACCCATACGCAGAACACCCGTTCTTTAAAAAAACTAAATGGGGAAATTTATGCGGAAACCATGGAGAGATTGCAAACGTTGGAAAACCAACACAACGTTAAAGTTGTGAGCATATGGGAATACGAGTGGGGAGAAATGTGTAAAACAGATCCATCCGTCATCCGATTTCTGTCCAGTTACCAGACAACCGAATCGCTAGAACCCTGCGCCGCGTTGTATGGAGGTAGGACGTCAGCTGTGCGTTTAAGACACAGTGCGGCTTCCGATGAAAAAATTCTGTACGTAGACGTGACCTCGCTTTATCCATTTGTAAACGCAACGAAAACATACCCCATAGGCCATCCTGTCATCATCAGAGAGAATTTTTCCGCACCTACAGAGTACTTTGGTCTCATTAAAGCAGTTGTGTCGCCCCCTAGGGGTCTTTTTTTCCCAGTGTTGCCTTCAAAAATAAATGGAAAATTGGTATGGACAAAGAGTCCATATGGATATTTAATCATCGATCTCACTCCTACATGCCCAGAACAGTTCAGACTACGGACAGGTTTGCTCCCCAGCGAGCTGTCGGCTGTATATCTGCCTAAAACCAAGTGAGACACCATGTCGGCACGTTTAAAAAGAAATGTACCGTTACTGAATGCTTTATACAACTCCACCCCCAGCAAACGAAGGGAGATCTTAACACACTGTTCACCAGACTTTCTGCAGGCTTTGTGTGAAATTGCCTTAAATGTGTTAAAAGGGCATATAAAACTTTCGCCTTCTCATTATAATAAGCTGAAAAAACAACGGAAAACCCTTAGATTATTGGCGGATAAAAAGGTTGGATTGAAACGCAAACAAAAGCAATTATTAACCCAGACAGGCGGGATCTTTCCTCTGCTTGCCGCCGTCGTACCGTTTTTGGGGGAGCTGATCGCAGGGGCCATTAGCCGGAGATGACGCTAAGAGAAGCCCAGAAGATGTTTTTGGTCTCACCGCAACAGCTGAGACGCCTGAGTCAGCCTGAAGGCTCCACAACGATGAGACAAACAGCTCAGGACGATATTGACGAAGACATGAGGGCCATATTAAACCATAAAGGTTTGACCCCTTATAAAAAAATCAGAAAATATGAGACGCTTTTACAGAAATATCTAACTTTGGTCAAACAAGGAGAGCGAGATGATCAGCGAGTCACCCTAACTCTTCACAAGACCCCGGAAGATTTATCCGATAAAACATCGACGATGGAAACTGGTGATGATGATGGAGCAGATGTTATTACAACCGATGTGTTGAGAAGCATACCTAAACGTGAGCACAGAAGCACCGAATATATCATGCGTAAACTGAAAAATACTAGCTGGACACCGAGCGGGGAGTTTGTTTACAGGGGACAAGTAATTAATGGATCTCACATCCTGGACCTGCTAAGGAATTTGGTACATCCTTTTAAAAGGCCCCACCCGTCTCCTAAAGGCTGGAGCGAATTTCTGTATACTCTGTCGGATTTAAACATCCCTCTATCAACCATCAATAACCCGGCTGCACGTGAGGAATATATAAAAATTAAATCGGTCTACGATACCCCCCAGACCAAAAAAGAAAATGCTGATTTTGTCTCTCCCCGTTGGTCCATGAACGGTAGAACTGAGAAGAGAAAAAAACAAAGAAAACTGGTACCCCTCTCTCCCCAATGGACCAGGGGTGGTGATAAGAGGGGGCTGCGTGAGACAACAAAACCCCCCAAGTGGGTTACATTATCGCCTTAGAAATAAACCAGAACGTGTACTCTTTCATTTTAATAATAAAGTTTATTTATTATTATTACAAACTTGTTGTACATGGTGTTTATTAAAAACATAAAGCAATAATGAAAAATTAAAACATGTGACAGTCTCTGAACATTTGTAGAGAACAAGTGTTTTGTGTAAAACAAGCTGATTTTCTAATACAGATCTGGTATTTATTAACAAACTCATAAACCATCAAATCATTCTTGTAAACATCTTTAGAATATTTTGAAATGATGCAGTGATGGCCACACACGGTCGATTCAATGTCTTGAAATTGGTGGTCGTGGTATAATATTTTGGAAGATCTCTGTTTTAAAAAATCCAGTATACTCGGGGGGTAGTGGGTAAAATGTGGAGGTAATCCGTATGAATCGTAGAAAGTTGCACAATTACCCTCATCTAACGTTAATGCCAACCAGTGTTCTCCTGGCATGTAAGATGGGTGGGTGTTGACGATGAAATACGCCGGTCGTTGGAATGAGGAGGAGAGCAGCGCTAGCTGATCTGCTGCCCAAACGCCGCAGAATCTCTCACCGAGCAGGTTATGGAGTAACGATTGAAGTTCATGGTTTTTCATTTTTTCACCGAGTCGTTAATAATAATCCACCAAGACCCTTCTTTTTGAGTCAATTTCCAAAACAGAATCGTAGCACGCGTATACAAGTAGGGTTACTGTGTGGGGCAGGGCCTGTCTGAACCTGGCTTCCAATCTGATGTTTCCTGTGTTGACGGGGGATAATGCATCGGAATCTTCGCACGCATTCAGGTTAAAGACAAATAAAGAGTAACCCGAGTTGAATTCCTCTCTGTTTATGCTCAGAGGTAGGTCTTTTAAATGTCTACCGGTAGATGTGAATAAACTGTAAAACTCTCTCACAGAACTCCCCTGATTAAAATTGAGGTTGATATGGTTTAGCCGGTATCTGTCGACAGCGCCAAATATTCAATGTCATAATGATGAAAATTGAATGGGTTCAGTTCACGGGCCCCTGTGAATGCGTGGTGATTAACCAGACCTATCACAACATATTTAGGTAACAACCCAAGGAACAAATTTTCATGTGTAGAAACGCGTGAATTCTCAGGTATCGAATATGTTTTTATATTCACTCTTGAAAGCGGGTACAACGCGTTTGCCTTTAATAAAGCCGTTTCATGTCCCAGTCTGACGGCTGGAGACACCGTGACTTTTTTAATGAAGAGAGCGGCTCCTGAAATGCTGAGTTTGAAGGTCGAGTCCCCAGCCCCAACCAGACAGAAGGCGTCACTGGTTCTCGTTAGCTTTACTCTGAGATCCAGAGCGTTCAATAGTAGTCTTTCGCTGAAAAAGATGTCCGCATGCAGAGCCCCGAGCAGATGCACCTCTTTTGATTCTCCTGTAAATTGGGTTCTTTTATTCAATCCATGGTTTGGTCCGTTGGCTGTTACGATGGAATTCAGAGCACCAGCTGTGTCTTTATAGAACAACCCTGCCCCGAATTGGGTTTGAAGAGATTGTTCTGAATAGTTTAACAATGTCTCAATTATGGCACGGTAGGGGTGGGTGGCGGAAGACTGTGAGATCAGGCGATCGCCCAAGGTCACATCACACTGACTAAAAATGGTATTCAAAGGATAGTTTATTAAACCAACCGCAGCGTCTCGAGCCAGATTTGAACCATCAGCGTTTGTAAGTTTCACCCTCAGGTACAGCAACGTGTCTGATAGGTCTAAATATTTCTCACCATCTCCTGGGATAAAGAATTCGATTGGCCCCCCATCTGTAATTGCGGCGACGGGTTGAACTTCGGTATAAATCTTACCTTCAACAGAGAGCTGGGTCATGGGGGCTGAAAATAAATCCAACTCTGCCAATGTGCATTCTGTCGATTTGTTATGTAAAAACGCCATGTTATTTAAAATATGTCACGGTTCTTCGTCGCAGGCTTCTTCCCTCGACGCGGTCGCTTTTTAACTGATTGTTTTCTTTTAACTACTCTCACTTTTCTACCGGTCCATAGACGGTCGCCCGGGGGTCTCTTTCTCCCCCTACTGGATAGAACAACAATTCCAGATCCACCTTGACCCCCCTCCTCATTCTGATCAGGACGAAAGGTCATTTTTGTCACAGCTCGACCGATGACATCGGAGGCTATGTTTGAAGCCGCTGTTTTTAAGTGCGGTTTTGCCATAGCTATACCTTTTCTAACAAACGGTGAAACAAACCTAAAAAGGCGAGAAAATAAACCCGCAATGCCTTTTCCATACAGAGTCGGTGCCCCATAAAACCCAGGCAGGTTTCCACCGGCCTGATTCACATAATAATGGACGAAACGGTGGGGGTCTTGTCGATGTGTGGCTGATGCCATGGTAAAGTTCCGCAGAAATGATGATTAATCTACGCTGTCTGGTTAAGAGTGAGGTTTGGAGAGCCCTACTCCCGGCTTATATGTCGTTGTATAGGGCGAAAATGCAGTCTCAGAATAGTTTTTCCATAGCTAAAATTCACAGGAACATTCTGATCAGTTTTGATCTGTATTTGAATGTTTTCTATATGTTTTTTTGAAACCGGTACGTAGTTGGGCGGGTTAAAAGTCTGAGTGATGATGTCACCAAAAACCCCCCGCACAGGTAGTGTGCGTAAAAGCGGTGCATATGCATCCCCCACAATCTGATGGCTTACTATATCGCTGTAGCAATAGAGATGATAAAAGCCTGCTTTAGCATCTCCTGGGAATGGTGCGCTTTTCTTGTTAAATAGAATCCATTCACCTGGTACTACACCGAGCATATATGCCACCGGTTCGAAAAATCGGAGTTGCCTTTGACCATCGGCTTGAAATTGAAAAGATTGTTTGAACGGGTGAATGTCTAGTTGTACATCGACTTCTATTTTTTTCAAGGCCGCATTAATCTCATTCTTCAAAGCAAGGATTCCGTTGTAATATCCGCCTCTAATTTTTTGACTGGTTTTTGACCTTTCATCATCTTTTTTTCTCCAACCAAAGAATGCTGAATCTTCAGGTACATTATGCCAGGTGTGTGGGTAGGATACTTCCGTCAAAGCCACCTCCCAGTCACCGGACAGGTTTATATGCTGTGCCAAGTTCACTCTGAAATCAGAGGATCGGTTATCTCTGAAAACATCCAGACTGGCGTTTGAGGGCAGAGTTATGTAAAAAACATTATCCATCTTTCCACCTTAAGTGTTGAAACGGTTGTGAGGTGTCTTGTAGCAACAAAAGGGTCTTTTATACATTTTTAAGATCGCTGATCTTTATCCAGCTGTTGAATTTTTCTGTCCAGTTTTTCCACCTGACTAATACCTGTTTTTCACCCTTAACAACACGGTGTTTTAATATCTCAGCCACCTGATAAAAACGATCATTTTCCAGTTTCACTTTCTGTAATTCCGGCTCATAAAAGGAACCTTCTATAGGTTCACCATCCATATCCGTCAGTTTATACGCTGGAGGATTACGTGGCACATGTTTTACTACCTTGAAAACTTCATCCGTATAACTTTGTTCATACTTTTTATCAAAAACACCCCTTAGTTTCGATAACCTGACCAGATCACCCTTCTTGAATTTTGTTTTAAATCTTGTTCGAGGTGTAGACCCATAAATATTATAAAAAACTTGATCTGTGTTTTCAGGGGTTACTTCATTAGGTGCCATTTTTATGCTCGAATGGTAACTGTGGTTGTAGCTTGAAAGCAGGTCTTGAAGAATATCCACGTACCTCATTGTGTTATTAGCAGTAAAATAATGCCACATTCTAGTTTTCAGAGTTCTGTTGAATCTTTCAATGACCGACGCCTTCAAATCGCTCGCTGTGCTGAAATGCACAATACCATATTTTTTCATCAATGCATTGAACTTTCTATTAAAGAATTCTTTCCCCGCATCGGTCTGAAGCTTATGCGGTATTTGACTTTCTCTGAAAACGGATTCAAAGGCATCTACC
Source organism: Apricaphanius iberus (assembly GCA_028564705.1). Lineage (NCBI taxonomy): Eukaryota > Metazoa > Chordata > Actinopteri > Cyprinodontiformes > Aphaniidae > Apricaphanius > Apricaphanius iberus. Next base: position 44,852 of record JAPXFQ010001784.1, read on the forward strand.
ACTTCTTGTGCTGTTTTTCTCTTTATTGCCCGGGCGTAAGCCCGCTTTGAAAACACATCGATGACTGTTAATAAATAATTATAACCATCGTTGTGCACTGCCAGTGCCTGCATATCACATAGATCAGCCTGAAACTGTTTCAAAGGTCTAGCGACAAACACTCTATTACGCGGAAAATGAAGTCTTGCTGGTTTGTGGAGTGTGTACGCGTCTTGACCAGAGAGAAAGTCTTTAACTTTTTCAACTTCAAATCTCTGACCATCTTTGCTTGTTAAAGATCGACGGAGTCTGTCCACACCACCAAAAGTCCCCGGATGTGATGGTGTATAATAAGCTTTCTCCATCATCCTGCGCTCCATCTTTCTAGTTCTTCTTAAACCCATGAATGAAATGAGATAATTTGTTCTGTGTCAAAGGCTTTATTCTTGTTTTAATTCCACAAAAGTAATGATACATGTTTTAAATTCCACAAAAGTAATGATACATGTTTTAAATTCTACAAAAGTAATGATACATGTTTTAAATTCTACAAAAGTAATGATACATGTTTTAATTTCTACAAAAGTAATGATACATGTTTTAATTCTACAAAAGTAATGATACATGTTTTAATTCTACAAAAGTAATGATACATGTTTTAATTCTACAAAAGCAGGTTACATGTTTTAAATTCTACAAAAGTAATGATATATGTTTTTTGTTTCTAAATCAAAATTCTCTAGCATGCAGTAAAAAAAAAATGTCAAAAATCAATCAGTCTTCAAATCCAAAACACTTTGAGACGGTATTCAGTTCGGTGAGCTGTTGCTCCGAAGAAGCGTTTTCATATAATTCAACGATGGAGGAATGTATCTTAAAACCACATTTGAGTTCATACATCAACGTTTTTACCACCGTTGTGACTTTGCCTTCGGTTGCTTGTATATTTTTTTGATGCAGCATGTTCTGAATAGCCGGTATGAATTTAGGGGTGATCATTCTTTTGCTAATCCCCTCAAAATGCAACTGTAGATAATCTTCATCCATCTCGCTTAAGCATTGGTGTTGACGCTGGCTCGGGTGCGAGATTTGACACCCGTAACAGTTCTCTCTAACATATTTAATATAGTTCACATTGAATAAGTGAAGCAATGCTGTTTTTATAGTCTTCACCAGCAGAGAAGAGAACCATCCATCCACCTCATCACCCAGCTCCGGTACCGGGTCCAACGATGACTGCATCGGCGTGGGTTGAGAACAACCGTTCTCAAGAATAGGAGTAGGCGGTCTCGATGGCTTGTCATCCGTAGGGGTCGATTCCATCTGCGCATTGTCATCAACCGCTGCCGCTAGAACGCCGTCATCGGGGGCAGTAGATGGAGTAGCAGCGACGGCGCCTCTTAGCCAGGCACCAAACCGTTCGTACGGAGGTAGACTCGGTGTTGGTGATGCTTCTGGCGACAACGGTGAGTCCGGAGGGGTGGGAGGCTGGTATGGTCCGGGAAAACCCAACTCATCTACCGGTTGTGGTCCGTATAGGTCCTGAGAAGGGTCAAAAGAACCCCAGTATGCTGGTAGGGTCATTTGGAAACCGGCGTTCTGCATTCTGTTCCTGTAAATGGTTGTGAGATGAGGTTTTATCCTGAACCTGTTATATGCATGTTGGGCGGAGCTCAATGGAGGTGTGGTTAGGCGAAGAAGGAGGTGTCGCTTAAAAACAAATTGCTGTTTTCACTTTCTGGATCCGTTTCAAGCGACAATGACACACAAATAGGTAGGTGATTGTTATGGTCAAACGCCAGAACGAAATCCGAAATGGCCCGCAGGGGTGCTGAGAAGATGGTGATGAAACGCTTTGTTTTTAAAGAAAACGACTCGACCACTATCATAGTATCGTCTTCTTCACCCCTACGCAGGCTTTTTACGAAGAAGATATCGTTAGAAGGGCTCACTGTGGATCGAAAAACGGTGTAGCCGACAACACATCCCCGTTGAGCCTGCAATACATTCCAATCGAGCTCATCAGGGGATACAGGCCAGTTTTCTTTCTCTGCATCTGCATCATCATATCGACCCGAACAAGGTCTAGTGGTCAGATTTGTCCAATCTTCATGCGTTAGAGGCGTAAGTATGGAGAAGTCAGGGGTTTCGTCACCATGCGTTTGATAGAGGTAGAGCAGGCCGGCATCATATTTAAAAATGTAACCCAATTTTCCAGCCGTGTGGTAATGCTTTAAATCCCATTCGTTCTGCATGATTCCAACAGGAGGGTTTAAAACCAAAGTAAATTCGTCCGTCTGCTTTTTCTTGTTTAAAAACAATGGCTCACTTTTAGAAGAAACCGGTGTTGTTGGTATAGAGGCATCCATCTCTGCGTTGTTTTTTTATGTTTAGACACTGTTCTCCTCATGATAACCTACGCCTTTTTTCTCTATTTAAAAGCAGAAAACCCTCGACTCCACCTTTCCTAGCAAAACCACGTCTCAATACCAGTTTGACGAGCGTTTGACATAAAGTTTTTGCCCTGTGGGTGAACCCTAACCCCCCTTCATCCTCTGGAAGTCCCCCTCCCTCTCCCCCATGTTAACCCCCCCTCATGCTGCAGTTTGACGAGCGTTTGACATAAGGTTTTTGCCCTGTGGGTGAACCCTAACCCCCCTGTTAACCCCTCATGCTGACCTTTGACCCCTCCCTCTCCCCCTCTTTGACCCCCCCTTCCTCCTCCGGAAGCCCCCCCCTCCCCACTTTGACCACCCCTCGTGCTGACCTTTGACCCCTCCCTCTCCCCCTCTTTGACCCCCCCTTCCTCCTCCGGAAGCCCCCCCTCCCCACTTTGACCACCCCATGCTGACCTTTGACCCGATCCATCAAATCTCACATTCCTGAGTGACACAATATGGTGCTATATTCTCTAATTTTGTTTCCAAAAACATTTTAGTTGGTAGTTGGACCCTGGTTTATTTCTCCAAAGATGTTTTATCTTTGCCCCTAGAGTTTGATATTGTTAAATAATCGCTGACTAGCCACTCCCTGCCATTTCCACTAGGATGTTGTTAGCCTTACTCATTTTATTTTGTAGTAGGCATTGTCAGTTTGCAATTTGGTTCAGCAAATTTTTATTTTGTTGCAATTATTTCTATCTCTTCTGACCCAGACACTTTTTCAGGTGTTATATTCCTTTCAAGATGCAACTGCACTTTGCACTTTATGCACTTCTTTATAACATGCCCTACTTTTTTGAAATATAGGTACACTTGAAACCTATGCCACTGTTCTGAGTATTGAAGTTACTCTCTTTAAATCGTTGTTTTTCAGATTAAGTGGATTAAAGTTAGTCTCTTTGACAGTTAACCAGTTTTTGCATATTTGTCATAGGTTGTGTGAAGGAGTGTACAAAATGCATTGTATCTTTATGTAAAGGAAAGTAAATGGTAGTATCATTGAAACAAACCACGCTTCCTTTTACAGTACAGTTCCACCTTACTTACAGGGTAAATTCTGGATAACTACAAGGTAAATATATGATACTTTTTGAGAAAATATCAGGTAATTACTAGGGAAGTATGAATTATTGCCAAATAACAATGACACAGTAAAAACTACCATAATTGTAACACCACTACTAATTGCCAGGAAAGTACATCATTGTAATATCATTGAAACAAACCATACTTCCTTTTACAGTACAGTTCCACATTCCTTACAGGGTAACTACTCTGGGAGTTTTTGCAAGGTACCATGTTCAAAACTACACACCCTGATGGGTGGTAGAGGATTATTACCTACAATTACCAGGGAAGTACATGGTTATATCATTGAATTGAAACAAACCACGCTTCGTTTTACAGTACAGTTCAATTCAATTCAGTTTATTTATATAGCGCCATTTCACAACAGATGTCATCTAAAGGCACTTTACAAGAAGAGTTATTACAATACAATGTTTAATTTAGGAATTAGAGAACCACAGAAAATTGCGTCGTGACTTCTCAGCAATCCCTCACACTGAGCAAGCATGAAGCGACAGTGGAGAGGAAAAACTCCCTTTTAACATGAAGAAACCTCCAGCAGAACCAGGCTCAGCATAAGCGGTCATCTCCCAAGACCGTCTGGGTGTGGAGAAGGCAGCAGGGACACAGAAAGAGCAACAGAACTGATGGAGAAGCAGTTCCACCTTCCTTACAGGGTAACTACTCTGTAAAACTGTGATATCACCTTGATATTTACCTGATAATTATGAAGGAAATATGAGAGTTTTTGCCAGGTACCATGTACAAAACTACACACCTCTTTATTTAAAATTCCTTTTTCCCAACACACATTCAGTAAACAAACTGAAAGATGAATTTCTATCCAAAATCTCAGTCATGATGAATAAAATTGTGTCACTTAAGGTTAAAACTGTCATAAGTAAAAATAAGTTTCTGTGGAGAAGTGATCCACTGGTATGTAATGAAAAATGAGAGAAAATGGCGGAAAACTCGACTCCAGGTTCATTATGAGATATATAAATAGAGACTGAACAAGTATAAAGTAACCTTAAAGGGTGCAAAGGAATCTTTTCTGAGATTATTCACAGCACTTTGTCCACCATAATTGCAAACAACACACCTGTAAACCTATACCAATTTATTCTGAAAGCTGTCAGTTGTGGCTTTGTCCTCAGTTCCTGCTCGCTGTTCCAAGCTGAGAGGTGCGATGTGTGCCCAAAGAGGGGAACACACAACAGGGGAGGAGCTCTGACAGGGCAGTTTGATGGATGGTTCAGGAGCCAATCATCCTGACCAACCCATTAAAGACAAATGGATGAGATTATTATTATCAGTTACAGTTATTTATTTATTAGACAAAACAAGGCTGTACAATTGGTAGGAGATAGGCACCAGCAAGCCCACCCACCACAACCCTTCAAGGATAAGCAAAATAGATAATAGTTGAATGGATGTTGTCATATACTAGGGTCAATAGTACAGAAATGTATGTCATAACTCAATTTCTAAATCAGCTGCATGGATCAAATTATGGAAAAACGAGACATTTCTGATTTTAATACCTTATTGTCTAATGCCTATAGTGTTAATTTGCATCTTTCATACATGTATATGTTCTATATGTGCTATATTCAAATTACCTGTCTTAATTTAGTAGGGGTCTAACAGCAAAAATTATATTTTTAGTAAATTAAATTGTAAGTATGCAGTAAATAGATTAAGAGCAATATCCATATTTGTTAGATTTCTCATTGGGGACAAATCAATATTTGTTTTGCCTTTTATTTTGCATGATATTAAGCCCAAATTAACTGTAAAAAAAACTCCCCTCATATCTACATTTGTCCTATTCCATAGCAAAAGATTACATTTTAATTTTGACATCCAAGTTTATTGGCAATATTGAGTTTAAGTGAATTTTCCAATAGACTGATCATGTATTACTAAACATAGTGTGCTCCCTTTAAGCTTCCCCACACAAACTAGAGCCGCTGGAACTACCAGACCCCAGCAGGTTCACCAGCTCATCACCACATTCCTGGCATTCAACCCCAAGGCAGTAACTGACGACAAACTAATTCCCCATCCTATCCCACCCACTCCCCCACATCACCAGTACATCGAGCCAAGTCTACCATGACCACCATTGAACCAAAATTGTTGAAGGTTCATTCAAATACCAAAGATTTCTACTTGCTTTGTCTTTCTGATTAGTGGTGTTTGTGTCTAAAATATCCCATTTGAATGCATTTTAACCAGTCCAAAAAAAAATCAAGTGGAGGGGGATGGAAGAAAGAAATGGTTGAGGAAGAAAAGAGAATGTGCATGGGTTTTAAGGCTTACTGTTGTGTGTTTGAGTAGGGGAGATGAAATGGGTTTGGTTGTAAATTAAAGCACAGAAGAAAAAAGTAACTTGAGCAAAATCATACTATTGAGGGACTAAACTAGTCTCAGTGATATTCTTAAGGCACAGTTCATATCACAGTAGATGAAGGAATGTAAGTATAAATTGTTATTAAAAACTAAACTAATAACAGTGAATAAAATATTTCCCCTTTCTGTATTTCTAACAAAGCAACATTTCTGTGAATTTAACTTCTTTTGTCCTTTCCATGAGGAACTTTTTTCACGTTAGATTATGTTAAAACCTTTTATTTGCACACTAAATTTCAAAGACCATCAAGTATATTAAATTATTCTTACTGCATTCCAAAGCTTAGCCGTATGAAATCTGATTGAGAATTGTTCATGTGATGTTTTATATAGCGGAAGATGCAAATTTGAAGCTTTTCTAGTAGAATACTTGTGAATTTGAGTCTTAGTGTGAAAATAACTCTTGGCATAAGAAGGCAAACTTGCATCAAAAATACAATAAAATTGTGTTAATATCAAAAATATTACATGCCTAATAATAAAGCTCCAGGTCCAGATGGATTTCCAGTAGAGTTCTATAAAGAATTCTGGAATATTCTGGCACAAACATTTTACAAAATGTTGCAGGAAACAAAGGAAAATGGTCGAATACCACCAAACATGAATTCTGCCTACATCAATCTTCTATTAAAACCAAGAAGACCCTATGTCTCCTACCAGTTATCGTCCCATTTCTCTTATCAATGTGGATCTGAAAATAATTTGCAAAGCTCTTGCAAGAAGGATAGAGAAAATAACACCTCTAATAATCCACCCTGATCAAACAGGTTTTATAAAAGGTAGGCTCTCTTCAACAAATTCACGTAGATTAATAGATTTAATAGATTATTCCCACTGTAAAAACGTCCAAACCAATATATTATCTTTAGATGCAGAAAAAGCATTTGATAGAGTTAACTGGAAATTTTTATTTGCAGCCTTAAATAAATTCGGATTCAGTAATTCTTTTGTAAACTGGTTAAAAATATTATACAGCTCATCAACAGCATGTATTAGGACCAATAATAAACTGCTATCTAAAATATACAAAACATTAAATAGAATAGATGAATCAATAGCCCTTCCTATTTCAAAATGGGAGATGGACTTGTCCATCTCAATAGACCAAAACCTCTGGTCTCAAATTTCATTAAGAACCTTTAAATTTCTTAAAAATCCTAATCTACGATTAATACAATATAAAATCCTTCATAGAGTGCATTATACAGGGCAACGGATGTTCAAGATGGGTTATACGCCGTCTGATACCTGTTTACAATGTACAAGCAATCTACCAGACAATTATATTCATGCTCTTTGGTTCTGCCCACCTGTTAAGAAATATTGGTACCAGATATGTGAAGATCTATCAAAGTGTCTGAAATGTAATATCACACCTGCTCCCACAGTTTGCTTGCTGGGAAATGTAGATGAAGTTACCATGGATACAAAGTCTATGCAATTATTTTACATCGCCTTATGCATCGCTAAGAAAAATATCCTCTTGAACTGGAAAAATAAAAATACTCTGAATATTAATCAATATAGAGATCTCCTTCTGGATTACATTGGTCTAGAAACGGCATCTGCCTCCACATCTGATCAATCTTTCTGGTCACCCTTGATCAGTTCCATCACCTAGTGGGGTCGGGCCCTTGATTCCGTTCTGTGGGACACGGTTGCCGATGTGGAGCTTAAGGGTTGGTGGTGACTGCGGGGAGGTCCTTGGGGGTGGGTCCGCTTGCGGTTCGGCGGTAGGTGCCGTGACCCTCGCCTGGGGTGGGACTTTGGGGGCTTTGTGTGGTGACTCCTAGTGGCTGCATGCGGCGCCTTAGAGGGGTCGTGCTGGCGGACACGGGTTACTGGCCTGGTGCTGTGCTGCTCTGGGGGGGTCTGGGCTGGGCCTGGGGCTCGGGGTTCTGGGGCGGCGTGCCCCCCGGCTGGGGCCCTGGCTGGGGCTTGGCCAGGGGGGGGCACTGCCGTCGGTGCCGGCTGGGGGGGGGGCTGTGGTCGGCCGGTGGTTGGCGGGCGCTGCTGCCCTTTCCATCTCCCCGGGCTGGTTCTTGTCGCTTGCTCCCCGGTGGCCGCTTGCCGCGTCCGGGCGTCGGCGAGAGGCCGCGGCGGGTGGCCGGCGTCTCCGGGCCCGATCGGCTATATTGACACTGGACATGTCTCCTGGGTCTTGGTCTTAGCCCTCGCGGGGGTGCTGAGGTGGGAGCCTGTGGCCGGTGTTGGTCGGCCTCCACGGTGACTGACCGGTTGGTGGGGTGTGGGCTGGTGGGTGGAGGTGCTGGGTTCTGGTGCCACCATCGGGCGGTAGTAGCAAGGCTGGAGGATGTCGGCCTGGGGATTGGCCGCCCGGGACTTCCGTACCCGAGTCTGTGGTGCGCCGGGTTCCGGCCTCGGCGCGGGGGCCCTCGGACGCTTGCGGTGCCTTGGGCGTCTCTTATTGGCGGGGGGTCTCTTAATGGCGGGGCGCATCTAGACACTGAGGGCCCGGGGGGGGGGGGGGTACCCGGCAGTATTCCCATGTCCCCCCCCTCTGTTTTAAGTGCACATTAGAACAACACGCAACAACACCACATTGAGCTGGGGGAGAGAGGCTGGGGGGTCTTTCCACACCCCTGTTCGTTGGACCATCAGGGGTCGGAGCCCGGATAGAACATCACGCCGTCTGGTCGGGGTCCTGGGCTGGTGGGCTGCTCTTGCCGGTGTGGGGGCCTTGGCGGTCTGCTTGTCCCCGTCCTGGTGGGCAAAGGGGTCTGTCTCCTGGGTGCAGGGGCAGGGTTCTCTATTGGGGCATCTGTCCCTGGGCCTGGGAGTATGGAGTATAGTGTACGTATGGGGGGTATGAATATAGAGTCCTTTTTTCGTATGTCCTGTATTGCTGGGTTTCATATGACGTAGCGCTGACGTCACGAAATGCAGATGGGGGGCAGGAAGTAAACGCAGCTATCTGTACCCCATTCACTCTAGCGTCAACATGCCTAAATGCTGTGCGGTTTACGGTTGTAGCAACCGTTCGAACCGTGAGAAAGATAAACGGTTTTTTCGTGTCCCAAAAATAGTAAGTCACAAAGGACCGAGTTTTAAAAAACTCACAGACAGAAGACGCCAAGAGTGGATACACAATCTCCGGCTAAAAACAGGAGGAGCAGAAACGGACAACGCTCGAGTTTGCAGTGACCACTTTCTAACAGGTAAGAACGTTATGGTTTAGTAACTCTTATTTTCTATCAATGTTTTTGAGTAGATACTTAGAAAAAAGCCACAGTGGCAGGTAAATGGTTTATTTTACATATCCTAACGTACCACAAAAAAAACATGGAGTGCTAATGTTGTTAGCAGTTAGCGTAGAGCTCTAATTCGGGGTTGCATACCGTGTTTTACTTTTTTAGGTTGTCCTAGTGCAGCCACTGATACTGATTCCCAAGACTGGGCGCCTACTGTTAACCTGGGGTACCAGAGGAGTAACGAGAAGCCCCAAACTGAAGCATCCCGCCAGCGGGGGGAACGAGCCAAGGCACGGAAACTACTCTGCACTGCTACTGACGAGCAGGCTGACAACTTTGATGAACTCTGTGATGAAGAGCGGTGTTCCAAAGGTTAGAAGCCACTGTTTATTTTTACATTTTTATTATAAATTTCCTAGAAAAAAATAATAAGTAGATAATTATTTTGATGCAGATGCCGAATGCCAGACAGATCTGACAATGGTCGACCTCACCAGGCTGGAGGATGCTGTGAAAGGCTACACATCTGAGACCAGCAGCCTGAGGCAAAAGCTTTCAGACACCAAATTCACTCCAGAAACCTTCCAGAACAATGAGAAAACAAAGTTCTATACGGGATTGCCCAATTTTTTGGTTTTGATGCAAATTTTTCAGCTCTGTGAGCCATATATCACCACAACATCTTTGTCAGCTCTTTCCAAATTTGAACAATTTATTATGGTTTTAATGCGTCTTAGATTAAATCTGCAGCTCCAAGATCTTGCCTACCGTTTTAATGTATCAAAAGCTACTGTATCTCGAATTTGGCTAAAGATGATTAATCTACTCCATGAAAGGGTAGAATTCTTAGTAGAGTGGCCTGAGCGAGGAGTAATACAGTCAACAATGCCAATGTCATTTAGAAAAGCCTTTGGACTTAATGTTGCAGTGATACTGGATTGTTTTGAAGTGTTTATTGAAAAACCTACCAATTATTTGACAAGAGCACAAACCTGGTCCAATTATAAGCACCACAATACAATCAAATTTCTTATTGGTATTGCTCCTCAGGGCTATGTTATTTACATTTCAAAAGCTTGGGGAGGGAGAACTAGTGACAAACAAATAACGGAAGAGTCTGGTATCTTGAACAACCTGATACCCGGAGATGTTGTCCTTGCAGATAGAGGCTTCACTGTTGAAGACAGTGTAGGGTTTTTCTGTGCTTCTTTAAAGACACCTGCTTTCACAAAGGGAAAAAAACAGCTGTCTGCTTATGAGGTTGAACAAACAAGGAAACTTGCAAGTGTCCGTATTCATGTAGAGAGAGTAATAGGTTTAGTTCGGAGAAAATATCAGATTTTGCAGAGTAGGGCTATGCCTATTGAACACATGGCAGTCAAATCAAATGATGCACTAGCATTGGTTGACAAAATTGTTGTAATCTGCTGTGCATTGTCCAACCTTTCTGAATCGATTGTACCTCTGGAGTGATTCATGTTCATTGAATCCTTTTGTGTGGAATACATGTTTATAGTTGTAATTTTTGTAAATGTGTTGCTAATCTTCTAAACTTTTTTGAACTGATACCGACCATCATTGTATATATGAATTGTTTGTCAATTTGTCATTACTTATCCTGATTTTCATTACTTGCTGTTAACTGAAATAAATCCAAGTACTTTTTTTGAAGTTTACTCATCTTGTAACATTTATTTCTTTACTATAAAGTTTATACACTCTTTATATACACCGTTATTAGAAATGTCTTACATTTAAAATGCACAACAAAATACCGATCAATTCTAACAAATAACTTCATTTTATAAGTTTATGTACAACAAAAACAAATATTAGGTGTATATAAACATCTGATCCGGTTATATTACATTTGATTAAAAACTGATTTCAAGAAATGTCTACATATTAAGGCCTTGTTTTCATTTTATTTTCTGGAATAATTAATCACTTGTAAACTTCTGTCCCAAGACTTCAGGTAGGATGCAATGCAAAAAGAACTGCTGAACTTTGGGAACTGTAATATCCCAGAGCTGAGCATCAGGCAAAATTCTCTCAACATAGATGTCATTTTCATTCCAAATCACAAAATCACAATATTGTACATCCACAATGTGAAGCTGGGCCTGAACCTGATAGTAGTAAGGATGTTTCCTATCCAGCTGCACAGCATCTCCATCCTTGATGAGACAAAAGCCAGGTTGCCCAGCACACCTCCTCAGACTGAGTTCATGCTGTTTGCTCTGTGGACACTGAAGAAAAAGACAATGAAAAACAGACATTGGAAAATGTATTATTTCCTAAAGAATGCAATGTAACAATGTTTTGTTAAAGATTGTGTACCACAATTCCATTATATAACCAGAATGAGAGCACATGTTTTTCTCAGTAAACTACATGTACTCCAAAGAGAGAAAGCATTCATCTGTACTGGGTCCTAAGGATCTGAGGTCTCAGTCACACCCTTGAGATCTAATCCAGAGTAATGTTTTGTAATGTAACCAAAGCACGAATTTCCAAAGCAGAAGCATTTCCAAATCTTCAACCACATGTGAAGTATGCAAACAATATAGTCTATAAAACTGAAGGGATAAAGAAATGCAGTGTGGCAGTAAAAATCTAATCTTTACCTTGATTTCACACACCCCGGTTCCATGGCAGTCACACGAAACAACACCATCTGGTGAGGCTCCCATGTATGGCCACTTTGAGTTTAACCACAGCCCACTATCCATACAGGAAAACCCTTCATGGGCCATGTGTTGGAGTTGTTCATATTGTTTGCGGGCTGTTGCTTCAAATTTAGTACCATATCTGCAATGGACAAGAGTAAATTGAAAATAAGAAACGTATATAATGCAACAAATTATTCTTGGTGCACAACATTTATTATTTAGTTGAATTATACCCCTGCCTGAAAAAAAACACTCCCAGTGAATGTCAATATTGTTCTTCCCCTACGCTTCCCTAATAAATACCTCATTGCTGCTGTAGTTAGTTTTTGTGTCTCTGGGTAGCAAATTGACTTGATCAGAGCCTTGGATGGTTTTTCATGATTGCTCTGTAAAACTTGCTTTAGTTTAGAGGCTGTGATCCTTCCTGCTCTTTGGCTGTACCAGATAGTGGATGAACTCTGGGCCCTGGTCTCCTCCTCAACTACTTTTATCTGGGATTCACCAAGTTCCTCAAAACTGAAATCCCTGCATGCTGCCTGTAGCTGTGCTGGAGATAGCTTTACAGTCTCTGGAGTCCGGTAAGCAAAAAGAGATTTTGGTAAAAGGGAGATAGACTTGGGGACAAACTCTCTGTAATATGGTGTCCTGGACATCAAAGCAGCACTTCCTGGCAAGTTTTTGTGTAGTGTCTCAAAGAAACGCACATATGTCTCAGAATCTTTCCCTACTCTTGGACAATTGTGGAGTTCTGTTCTGTGACTCTCAGCTGTTTTGCCTGCAGAGGTGGATCCAAAAGAAAAACAATTTTTATCTAATGTTTGTAGGATCTCAAGTTCAAACAATGTAAATCTTTTTACTACAGCTTTCATTTAAGGAATAAAACTGATTTACAAAAATGCTACCTGTCCTCCCTGCAATAGCATCATCTAATTTCCTCTTCCGTGACCTTACTGATGCAAAATCAATCTTGGCAACGGGTGCAGCTGGTATCTGAAGTTATGAAAAATAAGATATACTCACCCTAATATTATGTACAAAATAAAACCATATTACAGAAAGTATATCAATATACCTTTTTGATGTGTGATGGCATTAACCATTTACACTTTTCTGAGGTGCACGAGTCGCTCTTCTTCATCTTCACCCCAGCCTCTGTTGCAAAGAGAATCGCTCCAACATGGGAGCAAGATTCTAACAATCTGAAAATAATAAAGCAACAAAATCAAAAACCATACGATCTAATAAACAAATTCTCACTAACATCTATTTTATGTCCAGGATTCCAGATGAAGATACCCATCTTCATCCGCCATTCCCGGACGAAAAATATCGTTACTCAGAAAAGAAAAAGAAATAAAATATTGCTCACCCAGCCATACAGTCACAATGTGCTGTGATAATTTCCCCACTCTCTCTGGCCACAAACCACGTTTTTAAGGCGGGTTCTGTGGATCTCTGTGAATGGTTGACCTATATTGGAGAAATGACTTATCAACATAGGCTAAAAATGAACAATCTAAAATATGGGTTAACGTAGCCAAAATACATTATTCACGAGTAGATCAGAGCACAAAAATACTTGTTGCTAGCATTAGCGTTAGCATTAAAACCATTAAATAAATAAATAAAACCGAATAAATCACAACTTACCCGAGCAAAAACCAGGCGACAGCCATTTAGAGCTTCTTTGGATCCTAAATGGTTGACCCAACCGGAGACAAAATAATTGTAGGCTTCCAGGCTTTTGAACGCTTTCATTTGGCTAGCAGTATAATAAGACGTCTGTAGCACCAGATAGTTTGTAATGTCGATGGCCTCGACACCGGGTAAATCCTCCAGATTATAAGATAACTGTGATTTATTTAATTTATATGGATCGTATCCTAATGTATTACCAATTTTTTCGCGATATCGCGTCCTTGCCGGCTCATTCAAAGCCTTAGCGTACTCGCTGTCATCCATTGTGCTGTGTTTTGAACCGGAGCAAAACTCTTCCTGCCCCCCATCTGGAATTCGGGCGTCATCAAGGTCACGTGACTGAAACCCACCTATTTGTAAGAATGTGTACGCATGAGAGGGAGGGTACGTATCAGTGTCTCTGTCTGTCTATGTCTACCTGTCAGGTTGGGTGTTTTGCTGCTCTCTGGCCTGATGCATCTTCTTCCCTCCCCGTCACTCCCCGTCGGTGATGGTTGCTCCTGCCCACTGGTTGATGATGGCTCTCGATGCCTGGGGCCGGGGTTCCCGGTTGCGGCCCGGCTCGGTCCTGGTGCATGTTGGGCGGGTCCTGGGTGGTCCGGTGTGTCGGGCGGCCGCTGTTTCGGGCCGACGTCCTCCTTGGATTGACTGGGGCACCTCTTCTGGGGGTGCCGGGGTTGTAGAACAGGTTGGTGCCGTCCGGTGGATCGGTGGGGACCGTGCCTGGCGCCCAGTCCTCCTGCCGGTTCCAGGACTTCTGCTGGCTGGTCTGTTCACCTGGTGGGGCTGTCCGGCATTGGCTGGGCCCCTGATCTTGGCGCCCTACGTGGGGCGGGATCTGGACCCGGGAGCTGGAAGATCTGGATGTCCAGGTGCCGGCTGGGCGCGGCCTGGGGAGGGCGTACATCCGCTGTGGCTCTTGCTGTGGCTCCCTGGCGTGTGGGTGTGTGGAGGCGGGCCGGGTTGTTGGCGGTGGGTATTGGTCCGGGGTGGCGGCGGCGTGTGTTGTCCGTCGGTTGGCTGCGGATCCTCCTTGCCTGCGGCGGCGGCGGGGGGCCCTTGTCGGCTGGTCCCTGGTTGGGGCCCCGCTGGGGGGCGGGGTGCCCCTGGTCCCCGTGGCCTCCGGTTCCTGATCCGGGCCCGCCCTGGCGTAGCCGGTTACCGGCGGAGCCCGTGGGCTCGTCACTGCGATCTCTCGGGCCCCAGCATTGCGGCTGGTGGGTGTTCCCCTGGGGCTTCCATCTGTTCCTCTCTTGGTGGGTGATCGACCCTGCGCTGATCCGCCTGTGGCCTCTGTACTCTGTGGGACCCTGGATGCATACATCTCTTGCCTCCTCCATGTCTGTGCCGATTCCTGTAGGACGGATTGACGGTTCCTTACACCAGCTATCAATCACTTGCGTAGGGAAACCTTATTCCGACCTGCATGCTCGCACACACATAGGTGTGGGGACATTGGTGAGGACGGACATATCTTAAGCTGAGGTTATCATCATTAGTTAGTTGTTCACAGGAGCTTACCAGAAACATTTGTATTATGTTCATTAATCAATGCTTGTGTGTAGTGAATGTGTAATTCTTAGTTTATTCTACTAGATCCGAACTATTGGTTTGGTTCTGTACAGTTTGTTGTTTTTGTTTTGTATTACTGTTTCTCTGCCGTCCGGCAGAGGTGGAGGACTGGGATGTTTTCTTGTGTTCTTTGTTTGCCTCCCTGTCTTGTGTCGTCGGTTCGCGCCTCTGCTGGTCCGGTTTCTTTTCTTCACCTTCTTCCTTTCTCCCTTCTTGTCTCAGTTTAATGTCCATGACGTCAGGAAATTGAACCCACAGTAATCACTAATAAAGATTTTTCATACATATACATCAAGTGGCGTACTACAGCGAAGCTGTAATACTCTGCTAGGGAAAGTAAAACTGTTGGGCTTGTACTTGGTACTCAGACACCAATTCTGAGTAGAATACTGCTAGACAGGACACGTAAAAAAAAAAAAAAACAGATGTGCAATTGGTCTGTCTTAAAATCCTTTTATGTGAAATAAATATTTTTTTTTAGGTGGGTTTTAAAGGTTGATCGTCAAACAATATTACAATAAGTAAGGTAAGGATAAATCAAACTAATATATAATATTACAAGACATGAATTCTGAACAAAATTTCTTATTTTACTTAAAATTCCAATCGATTTTGTAATCTATTTGCAGACATGTATAATTTGATCTTTGCGGCAAAGCTTTTCTTCAATGAAGAATCTTAAAAGAAATGTTGACCAAACCTGCAGGATTTCTTCATTATAATGTTAATTTTATTTTCATCACTGTGATTTATATTTATAGCAAATACCATTCAATTAGATTTTTTGACATTCACTGACTCTTGCTTTAAACCATTTAGAATAATTAAAAATAGTTATCACTTATTTTATTTATAAGAGTGATCGTATTTCTATTTACAATGAAACGATTTTTGACATCTGTAAAAAGCAATTGAAGTGCAGACTTAGATACTGTAGCAACATAATTTATGTTAGAAACAATAATGGTACCAATATTGAACCTTGTGGCACTGCATCTATCCAATACTTCCTGAGGGATCTGTTTCATTCCTAACCAGACATCTCTGATATTGTTCCTCTATAGTTTGCTTTCAAGCTTGTTCCCGTATGCCTCCTGGCTGTGTTTGTCTTGACTTTAAGTTGTTTCTGTATACTCTCCAATAATTACCTGTCTCCCTTCCTGAAGTTTTTTTTGTACTTGTTTTTCAGTTCCTTCAGTGCACTGTTTATCAAGGGTTTGTTATTAGGGAATTCTCTCTGGTCTGGTAGGGATGATGTTCACACATAAGTTTATATAGTCAGTCTTCTCTATGTGCCCGGCAAAGAGTAATCCAGTTTGTGGTCTCAAAACAACCTTGCAGGGATTCTTCAGCTTCATGTCTTAATTTTCTCCCAGTTCTCTTTGTTACAGGTTGCCTCTGAACAAGTGGTTTATATTTTGAGCAGAGAAAAACAAGATTGTGATTTGATTGTCTCAGAGGGCATCTTGGATTGGACATGTATGAATCCTTTACATTTGCATTAAACAAATCCAAGGTCAAGCAGCCTACCAACTGTTAAAATTTTGGAAGAGAGCAAGGCATGATGGAAATCAGCAGATATTGCCAAAGATTTGTTTAGGTGCAGGTGAAGGTGAACTATGAACCACTGAAAGGTGAAATATGAAGCAATCCCAAATTATGGTGAACTATCTTGGTAAATATGGATGAAAAGTTACTTTGCAGGGTTCATTATCTGGTCTGCAGAGATGACATTCATAGTAACATGTCTCGGTTGAAACCATATGTTGTTGAGAAGCACTGCTACTACACCTTCTTTTCTTTTACAGCTTTATGTTCCCTCAGTGAAACACATAACACATTCCCGATACACTGGATGAATAATTTGAGGGCTAGAAGTTAATCTATCATGTTAGCCAGTGAGCTCACACTGCCCATTATGATCGTTGGAAGAGATGGTTTGAATTTCCTCCTCTGTCTCCTTTTTTAATACTGCTCTGCATCCATGCTTCATCTTTCTAAACTTGTGGTCAGAGTTTAGGTATTATTTCAGCGTTTGCAATGTTAATTGCAGGAGGTGGGTGAGAGGAGGATGTTGGCAAAGCTGACCTCCATCATAGACAACTCCTCTCACCTGCTGCACCTGACTGTGGAGACTGTTGCACTTCTGCAAACTGGTCCTAGACTAGTACTGGACATCCCAGAGTCCAGTGGAGATTCCTGACCTCTCTTTCCTTTTCTGCAGTTATAGTCCCCAACTATAACCTAGGGATCCCATATCCCAAGTGCTCTGGTTCTTTCAGTCCCCAGTCAACCTACAACACCATAAGAAATAAACTTTAAACAAGACAAATAGCTCTGTTTCGGCATATGTCGGGAATACAACAGTTTGCCCTTGTTGCATTCGAATCTTTTAGGACAGTGATGCCCTTTTTATTGAAAAGTTAAGAGCAAAATACAACCCTCCAGTTCATATTATATCACACCATTTGTAATAGGTACTCTCTTGTTACTATGGCCTTATGGAGCAGCCCTCTTATGCATATTCAACATGGAAGTTTACTAAGCAGTGGAAAACTCCAGCATATAACTTTACCAGTCAAGCCACTTCTCCTCAAAAAACCCATCAGGGACAGATTGATCTTCAGCAGAAAGTACGGTGAATGGACTGCTGAGGACTGGGGCAAAGTCATATTCTCCCACGAAGCCTCTCTCCGATTCTTTGGGGCTTCTGGAAAAAGGCTTCTCCGGAGAAGAAAAGGTAAAAGGTACCATCCGTCCTGTGTCATGCCAACATTAAAGCACCCTGAGACCATTAATGTGTGGGTTTGCTTCATATCCAAGGGAGTGGGCTCTCTTACAATTTTGCCCAAAAACACAGCCATGAATAAAGAATGGTACCAAAACACCCTCCAACACCAACTTCTTCCAACAATCCAACAACAGTTTGGTGAAGGACCATACGTTTTCCAGCACGATGGAGCACCGTGCCATAAGGTAAAAGTGATTACTAAGTGGCTCAGGGACTAAAGCATTGACATTTTGGTCCATGGCCTGGAAACTCCCCAGATCTTAATCCCATTGAGAAATTGACGTCAATCCTCAAGAGGCAGGTGGACAAACAAAAAGCCACTAATTCTGACAAACTCCAAGAAGTGATTATGAAAGAATAGGTTGCTGTCAGTCAGGATTTGGCCAAGACATTTATTGAGAGCATGCCCAGTTGAATTGCAGAGGTCCTGAAAAAGAAGGGCCAACACTGCAAATACTGACTCTTTGCATAAATATCATGTAATTGTTGATAAAAGCCTTTGAAACGTATGAAGTGCTTGTAATTATATTTCAGTACATCACAGAAACAACAACAACAAAGATCTAAAAGCAGTTTAGCAGCAAACGTTGTGAAAGCTAATATTTATGTCATTATTAAAACTTTTGGCCACGACTGTACACATTATTCAAACGCAATATCACTTAAATCCATTCTTCCAGAGGAATTTACTTACTTCTCCTGGAACACTGATCTCCATCAGTGGGCATATAGCCTTTCACTTTATGTTTTCTGTTGACCAGAGGACCAGACAGAAAACATCATATTGTTGCACTTCTACAAACTAGTCCCATACTAGTACTGGACACCCCCAGAGTCCAGTGCAGATCCCTGACCTCTCTTTCCTTTTATACAGTTTTAGCCCCCGACTATAAACTAGGGATCCCAGATCCCAAGAGGTCTGATTGTTTTATTCCATGGTCAGCCTACAACACCATAAGAAATAAACAAACATCAAACAAGACAAAGAGCTCTGTTACGGCATATGTCGGGAAATAGAGGGTGACACGGGAATCAATTGTCGCTCCCGTCCCATCCCGATCCCAAAAAAAGACTCCCGTCACATCCCGATCACGTGACAGCCCCCCCAAAAAAATCTTGTCCCGAAAAAATCCAGAGAGAAAGACTCCTGTCCCAACCCGAATCCCGTAGATTAGTAATTTACCTCCATGGCGCTCGCTCCCCCCGACCCCCTTTAAACCATAGCCTAGCACAGTATCAAAGATAATCTATTTAGCTCTATCCGCCATCTTTAACCATATCCTGCATTCTCGTTGTTTGGCCACTGTCGGGGTTGGAAACTTTTACTCTTTACTACTTTTGCTGGATAAAATCCGTCTTTAATCAGGAACTGCTATTTGCGGATTTTTAGAGGACCCGACGTTCCTCAGTGAGACGTTGTAGAAATGCACCCAGAGACAGAGAGAAAGCACACCAAGACAACAGAATTCTGTTTTCAATGCTGCTTTGGCTCCACCTGAATTCAGCTGGAGCCAAAGCAGCATATCTGCAATGACTGGCTCCTTACCGGGGCAGTATGTTTTTATTTCCAGCACAACACAGAATGAGAGTGAACACACCCAGTATTTTTCCGTACTTTCCCAGGGCCGGCGCTAGCCATTTGGGTGCCCTAAGCACAAATACTTGATATTGCCCCCCCCCAACAACTTCCACCACCAAAGGAATAACAACCATTCAGAATTTTTTATTTAGGTACTCTTTACTTCCAAAATAACAGCTGCAAATGAATAATTTTACAATAACAATGGCACCAAACATGAAAAGAAATAAACCACTTCAATAACAAAAAAAACCCACATTTGGAACAGAACAACGTAAACACAGAAAGTTAAAGTGCAAAAAAAAGTTTAAAGTGCAAATAACAGTATAAGTATTTGTATGATTTTAACAGAAGGACTTTAAATCTCTATAAAGAGACCATTCTGCTTTACAATAGAATATTTTCACTACCATCAGTTGTCATAGGTTTATGTTACTGGATAGCCATAGACCATATTCTGAGAATGCAAAATGAAGACAAACTCCCCAGCATGGTCATGACTAACCAATCCCCCCCCATCATAAAGACCTGATATGTTTATAGAATTTGCAACATTATGTTTGACCTATTTCCATTTGTAATACGGTTGTTCCAACTTCTTCCAAAAAACTGCTGCTGAAACTGAAACACCAAGTAATATAGATAAATATAATAATATGGTTGTTATAGATTTTATAACAAAGGATCCTTCTTTTAGTATGTCCTCAACCAAAAGTGAAACAAGTAATACTTTACAAATCTAAACAAATCTATAAAATATGGATCCAGGTTAGACAATACTCAAACTAATATCAAATTGTTGAGGTAAATACAGTCAGAGGTCGTTTTCATCTCTCTCACATAAAAAAAGGTTTGCTGTGAAAAACCAGCATAATACATCAAATAGACTAAAGAATATTTATTCATATGTGCAGAAAAATATTGTTATTAATGAATCTTTGGAAATGTATTCCAGCAAATATGCTTTTTAAAAATGATGAGGGAATTTAATCTTCAATAAATCAGAGTCATGTTCAGTGTTTTACCTGCTGTCTGACAGAGAATTTTTACACTGGATCTTATTGCAGGCTGAGCATTTTCCTGGTGTATGGTATAAAACTTTATTTTCTAGTTCATGCATTTGATTAAATGATTACTATCACATTATCACCATTATAAAATATAGCATTTTTTCAAGATAATATAGCTTATTTTAAAACATCAAATCTGACTCATATGCACCAACAGTAGATAATAATAATCAGATTCTGAGTTTGTCATCATTCATTATGCTTTAAAATTGGAAAATTCTCAGTTTTATTTGATCTATTACTACCCAAGATCACTTGATGTTAATGTTGTTTTTTTTTTATTGTGTTGCGTTCAGTTTTTCAGATAGAGCCATGACAGTAGCATCTTAATAATCCTGAGATCCCAAGCTATCCACCAATACCACATATCTCCTGATTGATCAACGGGAAAGGGATGAAATATTGATCCAAAGTCTAACTTTTTACCGTGACGACAGAGTCAAATGTTTGTCGGGGATAACTTTTACGAACTTTGGTTAATAATTAACCTGTCTTGTCCCACAATGAATCCTGCTGCTGGCAGCAGCTCAGACTGTGTTAGCTTAGCTGTACTGCTCAACTTTCTTCTCAAACAAAGCATGAAGTGGTTGCTCCGACGACCACGACCGAACATCTGGTATTTTTTTCTGCAATTCGTCTGTGAAACTACTTACGTTTCGGCAGCTGCTCGTTTGCTTTGTTTTATTTTGACAAAGTCTTTCATTTAATCAGCCGGTCAGTCAGTGAAACAATAAACCGTAAACCCGGACATAATATTTTACAAAATCCCGCCGGTTCTGGACATAATTTTATGGCCAAAAAGGAGAACATTTCCGGGCAAAATTACCTAGCATAAGCACAGAGACACATGCATAGAAAACTAACATTTTGCAAAACATTGTCTTACCTGCAAGGCCGGTGTCTGCCAAATTTGACATTGAGGCATAATCGAACAGACCACTGGAGGGTGGGGAAATTGGGGGGGGGGGGGGGGGGGGGGGCACAATAAGTATATGACCCTTACATATGAATATGTTCTTACTACTTCACTACACGCAAAAATGTTTACCCAAATATAAGTAAAGCAGGTTATAAAAAAATGAATATAAAAATATGAAACTACATATAAAAATGTCTACCCAAATATATGTAAGGCATATAAAAGTATTAATAGTCTTCAATTCCCTCTTTTCATTCGTTCTAACACGAATTAACTACTTTCTCCGAACGTCTGCTCCAGCGTTATCAAATATTTAAGACAAAAAATATAATCTCTGTAACTCATTTCAGAATGTAGAAAAAGTACCCTTCAAAAACTTTAAATTTAGTTACCTTAAACCATGAACCCTTGCGTATGATACACTTAAAAATGTAACTTCAAAAGTCAAACTTGAGATTAAAAATTCAAAATGTAAATAGCAAATACACTTGTAACCTTAAAATTATAATAAGAAAAAATGTAAATCCCTCAATTGTTGATATACCCTCTTTTGACCTAATCTAAGTCCCTTATTTTAACTTACTCCATTAACTGGTGGCTGTAGCAATCCCCAAAAATAAACACACAGAATTAAAACCCAAAATGTAAATAGTAAGAATAAGAATGTCTAAATGTGAAGACATAACTAAGTCTAACTTTTAATGTACACTACCGTTCAAAAGTTTGGGGTCACCCAAACAATTTTGTGTTTTCCATGAAAAGTCACACTTATTCACCACCATACGTTGTGAAATGAATAAAAAATAGAGTCAAGACATTGACAAGGTTAGAAATAATGATTTTTATTTGAAATAAGATTGTTTTTACATCAAACTTTGCTTTCATCAAAGAATCCTCCATTTGCAGCAATTACAGCATTGCAGACCTTTGGCATTCTAGCTGTTAATTTGTTGAGGTAATCTGGAGAAATTGCACCCCACGCTTCTAGAAGCAGCTCCCACAATTTGGATTGGTTGGATGGGCACTTCTTGCGTACCATACGGTCAAGCTGCTCCCACAACAGCTCAACGGGGTTCAAATCTGGTGACTGCGCTGGCCACTCCATTACCGATAGAATACCAGCTGCCTGCTTCTTCTCTAAATAGTTCTTGCACAATTTCGAGGTGTGTTTTGGGTCATTGTCCTGTTGTAGGATGAAATTGGCTCCAATCAAGCGCTGTCCACTGGGTATGGCATGGCGTTGCAAAATGGAGTGATAGCCTTCCTTATTCAGAATCCCTTTTACCCTGTACAAATCTCCCACCTTACCAGCACCAAAGCAACCCCAGACCATCACATTACCTCCACCATGCTTAACAGATGGCGTCAGGCATTCTTCCAGCATCTTTTCAGTTGTTCTGCGTCTCACAAACGTTCTTCTTTGTGATCCAAACACCTCAAACTTGGATTCATCCGTCCACAGCACTTTTTTCCAGTCTTCCTCTGTCCAATGTCTGTGTTCTTTTGCCCATCTTAATCTTTTTCTTTTATTGGCCAGTCTCAGATATGGCTTTTTCTTTGCCACTCTGCCCTGAAGCCCAGAATCCCGCAGCCGCCTCTTCACTGTAGATGTTGACACTGGTGTTTTGCGGGTACTATTTAATGAAGATGCCAGTTGGGGACCTGTGAGGCGTCTGTTTCTCAAACTAGAGACTCTAATGTACTTATCTTCTTGCTCAGTTGTGCAACGCGGCCTCCCACTTCTTTTTTTACTCTGGTTAGAGCCTGTTTGTGCTGTCCTCTGAAGGGAGTAGTACACACCGTTGTAGGAAATCTTCAATTTCTTAGCAATTTCTCGCATGGAAAAGCCTTCATGTCTAAGAACAAGAATAGACTGTCGAGTTTCAGATGAAAGTTCTCTTTTTCTGGCCATTTTGAGCGTTTAATTGACCCCACAAATGTGAAGCTCCAGGAACTCAATCTGCTCAAAGGAAGGTCAGTTTTGTAGCTTCTGTACCGAGCTAAACTGTTTTCAGATGTGTGAACATGATTGCACAAGGGTTTTCTAATCATCAATTAGCCTTCTGAGCCAATGAGCAAACACATTGTACCATTAGAACACTGGAGTGATAGTTGCTGGAAATGGGCCTCTATACACCTATGTAGATATTGCACCAAAAACCAGACATTTGCAGCTAGAATAGTCATTTACCACATTAGCAATGTATAGCGTGTGTTTCTTTAAAGTTAAGACTAGTTTAAAGTTATCTTCATTGAAAAGTACAGTGCTTTTCCTTCAAAAATAAGGACATTTCAATGTGACCCCAAACTTTTGAACAGTAGTGTATGTTAACACTGTGGAGGATAATTTGTATTTACAATACAAATTATTACCCACAAGATAATGAGGAAACACAACTGACAATCTGTTAACATTCTGAAATAAATCAAACTTAAGGTATTAAGAAACCTTTCAGAAACCGTATATAAAAAAAATATATATATATTTTTTTAAAATCTATCTAGTCTTCCTTTTTCCTAATTCTGGGTGGTGATATATCTTTGTACTGGGGATCAACGGGATAGCCCACGCCCCTCAGGAGTACTTTCGACCTTCAACTGCAGCTCAGCCATTCTATCTTTCTATCTAGTAGACCCTCTTTTTTTATTAATGCAAACCTTAATACAGCCTTAAAAACAACTGGATGTTAAGAAATCC
This sequence comes from Apricaphanius iberus, assembly GCA_028564705.1. Classification (NCBI taxonomy): domain Eukaryota; kingdom Metazoa; phylum Chordata; class Actinopteri; order Cyprinodontiformes; family Aphaniidae; genus Apricaphanius; species Apricaphanius iberus. The sequence goes on from JAPXFQ010001784.1 coordinate 68,966, forward strand.
TGAAAATTAACTGATTAAAAATTATTTAAGAAACCCTCTTACGCAGTGTAATCTGCACCTGTGAATAAAAATGGTTAAGTAAGTGGTTAAAAAACCTGTAAAATTCAAAAAATAGTTAATAGAGTTTTTTAGTCTCTTAGTATAATTTTAATCTTCTTTTATTCTTTCTTCACTCTCGTTGTAAAACCCTCTAATGGCACCTGCCAGCTGCGAGAGCGATGTAACAAAGCTGGTCCTGGTTTTAGCTCTCCAGCTTTAACAGAGCTGATCAGTGTGCTTTCCAGCTTTTTTCTTTCAACTGTTTCAGCTATATGTATATATCTTCTCTTCTGCCCCTGTTGGAAGATCCTTCTGAGACTGTTGGCAGCTGCAGGGGCGTTGTGAAGCTGGTTGAGTTTTGATCCTTCCTCCTCTTCTGTATATCCCTCTTTGAGATTGCAATTACAATTGCTCATCTCCCCCATTGGCACATAGATCACACTGGATCATTAATAGCAACCCCCAAACCAATCTTCTGTGTGAGCTTGGTCAAAACCTTCCTCACCCTCTTTAGGTGTTATCCTGGAAATCCTGCCTGATCTGTTTCAGTGCGTGGATGAGATCTGGAGCTGGAGCAATGATGCCAGATAAAGACTTTATCCTTCCGCATTTGTGGTTCTCGCTGTGCGGTGGAATGGGACAGACTACCTAGGTTCGTCACGATCTCTGTTGTAGACACGTAGCCACACCCCTTCGTCCCAAAGGGTTGTGGAGCTGGACCGTGGACCCCTTCAGGAGCTGCAATCAGGGACCTGACCCGAGCTGTCAGCTGCCGCACCTCTGAGACCAGAGGAGACTGTGTGCTCCTCACCTGTTGCTGAACCTGGGGGCATAAGCATGTGAACATCTAAAAAATAACAGTTTTTGGTCCGGTATTCTAATGAGTCTTGATGGCCATCAAAGCAATTTGGAGAGCATGTCGCCAATCAGCCCTGTCTGCGCAATTATGTTATCCAATTTTTGTCCTTAGATTAATATCCATGAGTACTGTATAAGTGAATACCAAAAGAAATCTGTAGCCCCTGACGGAAGTTTATCATGTTGTATGTAATCAATCACCACCCATCCACTTAACCCAGACAGATCTTAAAAAGTCCCCACAGTTCTGACAGTAGGTAAAAAGTGTGCCCAAAGCTGGCCTCATAAATTTTAATTCAAACTGCAATTTATAAAACTTTGTTAAACCTACTTATTATTTATAAATATTATTTTATTTTGCATAATCCCGTTAAATCCCAAATATGTTTAAATCCTGCAACTATACATTACCAATTTGCAAGAAATCAGTCCTATATTATGTACAGCTCTCAACCAATCGGCTAGACCAACTTGGTTCGCCTGTCACAGTCATCCACTATATAAATTGCATTTATTTTTGATTAAAAGATTTTGTTTTATATCCGGTGGGTCATTAAATTAAAAAGAGTCACAATCTGAAAAAGAATTAGCCTGGAATGTTGGTAACTGTATTAAATCTTTGCTATATCATTTTCCCCTATTAATAATAATTTGGTATTGTAATATAATGTTTGTTTTTCTCTTTTCTGAATCCTGAGTACCCCTGCAGATTGTGTTTCCAATTAGAGATTAGTTTCTGCCAGTTACCTAAGCCTTTTTTCTTATTTAGTATCCATTGTGATAGGAAGAGTATATACCAAAAATGACCAATTATGTAATTTCAATATATCATAGTAATACAAATGTACCCTTTAAAATACAACAACTAAACTGTTATTTAACATTGAAATGTAAGGTAAAAGTTACTTCCTGACTCATTGCTCTTTTATTGGACATCCACTCCTTTTCAATGTAATCCTGTAATCTTGTAATCTAAAACTGTATTGTGCTGAGAAATTAATTTAACTGCATGGTGACGCAGTGGTTAGCACTGTTGCCTTGCAGCAAGAAGGTTGTGGGTTCATATCCCAGCCCAGGGTCTTTCTGCATGGAGTTTGCATGTTCTCCCCGTGCATGTGTGAGTTCCCTCCGGGTACTCCGTCTTCCTCCCACAGTCCAAAAACATGACTGTCAGGTTAATTGATCTCTCCAAATTGTCCTTAGGTGTGAGTGGTTGTTTGTCCTGTCTGTCTCTATGTGGCCCTGTGATGGACTGGCAACCTGTCCAGTGTGTAACCCGCCTCTCGCCCATTGACAGCTGGAGATATGTTTTACTATATCCCTTTTTTATTATTAAATTGTTATAAATTATTTTATTATCCATTTCAGCTTTTGTGATCTTAATCCGTTAAGCACTTTGATTTGTTCTTACTGCAGGAAAGGTGCTATATAAATAAAATTCTAACTTGCTTTTGATTCAACTGTTCCATTACAATTTGTCCTAGCATAAATTTATTACATCCCTGTGGATGAAAAGTAAAATGAAGATATTATTTAAGTACCTGTCTGCGACAGGTGTGTATTAATAATGAATATATCCTTTGGATTCCTTAGGTCAGTGCTTCTCAGTTATTTTCTGTTGCGCCCCCCCTAGAAAGATAAAAACATTTCATGCCCCCCCCCAACCACTCTCCACCACGATTATAAATAGAATCATTTGTATAAATTGTTATATACCTGCATAACATTGTTATATACATAATCATTCTTACCATCACCATACATTTCTCAGAGGCTACAGTACCCAACTAAAAGAAACTGAGGTAGAGCGAGCTGTTCAAACCAATTTTTTATCTGCATTAATATAAAATATATTAAAAAAATAAAGTAGCCTAATATAGATCAATTTACAACAAAGAATAACTTTATTAACATGTTTTTTTAGTCTGTAACAACAACAAAAATGTAAATGCATCAATTTGCCTGAAATTAAGAACAAATTAAAACCTTATTTTAAGGTTTCTCTTTGAGTTCATCTACCAGCTGTTCTTGAAGATCGTTTGCAATGTCATTTATACGTCTGGCGACAGTATCATTGGACAGAGGGATCGTTTTCAATTTTGCAGCACTAGCGTCATCCAGCATTACAGAGACCATGTCTAATGCTGCAGGTAGTATCAGCTCCTCCGCTATGGTGTGCGTTTTTTTGCGCTGGGTAATTTGGTACGCCACCTTATATGACGCTAACTGTGCCCGCTGGTTTAATGAAGTAGCATTCACAAAGCGGGATGACTGCTGGCAATATTTGGCACGTTTACACTGAAAAAATTCAAGCGGCTTATCAGAGTGATTGGGGTGTAATGTGTTTAAGTGACGCCTTAATTTATTTGGCTTCATGCTGTCTGCTGCCAACATTTTTAGACAGAGTAAACACACCGGTCTTTCCTCGTCTCCCACCGTAGTCACGGTGAAGCCAAGCACTACATATGCCTCGTCATATTTCCTCGTCTTAGTTTCGGTTCACTTTCGTTTCCCATATCATTTCCAACTCTCTCTGCCTTTCTTTTCATCCCTGTTAAATATTTCTCCATGGTGTCTCTGATTTGTTTCTTCTTCTACACTTCATAAGTCCTGCTTTGTACAGTGTGCGCATGCTCTGTGGAAATAACCTTACATCTAATCATTAGATGTAATGCTCTATTAGAATCTAATGCTCGCTCCCCGCGTACACTCTGACAATGGGAGCGCCGCTCCCCCCTACTGTAGTGAATGTGTAATTACACTTTATTCTAGAAAAAAAAAAGAAGAAAAAAAAAAGAAAGAAGTAATTTACTCGGCGTCACACGCGCCCCCCCTGGCATTGCGCTGGGGGGGCGCGCCCCACTATTTGAGAAGGATTGCCTTAGGTGTTGAATTTGCTATTAAAAAATGCTTCTCCCAACTCACCAGCCAGAAACCTTATGTCATAGGCCCAGTTCTTCCTTCCCCCCAACTTTCAAAATTGTTCCTGGTAAATGGTGGGGTTTTACTTGGAGGTAATTCTGGGGAAGGCAAGGGGGTCAGACTTCAAGCAACCAGGGCCACCATTCGATCAGAAAAACAGAAGCCTTTGCGGTTAGTCCAGCAGCAGTGGTATTGTATCAGCAGCCTTTGCTACTTTCCATGTTCCACCATCCAGGTGAGTTCACACATTTTTCTTTGAAATGTTCTCTTTTTTTAAGGTGCCCCCTTTTTCGCCCCTGAGAACAGTTTTTATCCATCAGTCATTCACTGGTTCTCCCCCCTGTCCTTGGGAGGGCCAGAGCACAAGGTGGATGATTGTGACGGACTTTTGCTGGTTAGGCGCCGGTTGTGCCGTTTTTTTTTCTTTGGCAGTGTGGAGCACTTCTGGCACTATCATCATCTCCCACGCACCATCTCCCATCTCATCTCTCCAGGAACACTGACCACACTTCAACAATGTTATCTGAAGGACAGGCCCTGTTGACAGGTTGGGAGAGAGAGAGAGACGCTCCTGTCAGCTGCTATATCCGGTGGATCACTTTAAACTTTTTCTTTACATATTCATTAATCCCCTTGCTCAAATGCTAAATTTATTTTTCCTATTTTTATTTAACTAGTTATTTTTCGTAAATCCTGTACCCTAGTTTATTCAGTATTAGTTAAATAAAAAATATGCTAATTTACAGGTTTGCTGTTTCTGACAGAGATGATCATTAATCCTTATGTCCAATTAAACTGTTGTTCTAATTCTTCCCCTGCTTATTTTAAATAAATCTTACTGTATTCTTTCATCTAACTTTCTATCTTAGTCTCTGCTCTTCCTCCTGCTCTCTATCTTTTCTAGACACTTACTCTTTCTCTCTATAACTTTCCTGTCACTCCTACAGAAACAGGAATGCAGCATCTCCCTCTTCTCCCTGCATGTCCTCTCTCTCACAATGCTTTTTCTGAAATCACATCTGAGTTATGATCATTCTATATCTCAAGGAAATTTCAATCAAACGCAACTGGACTTGGTAATTTGTCTTGGAAGACGTTTCACCTCTTATCCAAGAGGCTTCATCAGTTCATGCTCGCTGCTGACCAGGCTGGGACTGGTCCAACTAACTGGTGTGGAGACTCAGCTATTTAACCTCTTGAACAAGAATCATTATGTCATTGGATCCTTTGTGCTCCATGTCTTAACGACGGTCGTTGGCGTGCCGCCTATTGGTGGAGGTTAGGTTTCGGCTTCATTAGTGCCCTATTGTGTTATAACGACAGTCATTGGAGTCACAGTTGTTTCTGTTATTAGAGGCTAATTTGTTTGAGTTTCCTAGGGAGGGATGAAAGGGCAGCATTGTAAATTGGAGATAGGTGATGTCTCAGGCCTCCTCCTCTGTTTAGCGATGGTTTCTCTACTTTTACATAGATGGCTTCTTTTACTCCTCTTTCAAACCATCTGTCCTCTCTGTCTAATATCTGGACATTGCTGTCCTCAAAGGAGTGAGCTTTCTCCTTGAGATGTAAATGAACAGCAGAGTCCATGCCTGAGGAGTTAGCTCTCCTGTGTTGGGCCATGCGTTTGTACAGTGGTTGTTTGGTTTCACCAATGTAGAGGTCCTTGCATTCTTCATTGCATTGGATTGCATACACCAGGTTGCTTTTGTGTGTGTGTGGTGTTCTGTCCTTGGGATGTACTAGTCTCTGTCTGAGTGTGTTGCTGGGTTTGAAATACACAGGGATACTGTGTTTGTTAAAAATCCTCCTGAGTTTTTCAGAAATCCCAGACACATATGGAATGACTACATTGTTTCGTTTGTTTTCTTTTTCTTTTTCCACCACTTTGTTGGCTTTCCTTCTGGAATTAGCTGCAGTTTTCACAAAAGTCCAGCTGGGGTAACCACAAGTTGTGAGGGTGTCTCTCACGTGCTTGCGTTCTTCCCCTTGGGCCTGTGAGCTGGTGGGTATGTTATCAGCTCTGTGTTGCAGGGTCCTGATAACACTAAGCTTGTGTTCCAGTGGGTGGTGTGAGTCAAAAACCTCCACCAATAGGCGGCACGCCAACGACCGTCGTTAAGACATGGAGCACAAAGGATCCAATGACATAATGATTCTTGTTCAAGAGGTTAAATAGCTGAGTCTCCACACCAGTTAGTTGGACCAGTCCCAGCCTGGTCAGCAGCGAGCATGAACTGATGAAGCCTCTTGGATAAGAGGTGAAACGTCTTCCAAGACAAATTACCAAGTCCAGTTGCGTTTGATTGAAATTTCCTTGAGATAACCATGACCTGGATGAATGAGAATATTCACAAGATCATTCTATACTTTATCAATGCAATGTCTTTCCACTACAATATTTTATCAACATGTTTCAAGTTCTTTTTTCAGCGATTTAACCATTATGTATTTATTCCAACCAAAAATCAGTTTGCTTTAAAATCTGTCCTTTATCATTACAGCTATTTTTATTCTCAGTTAGCCAATTTAATCTACATCTAGAAACCCACTATATTTTTGACACCATCTAGATTTATGCACCGTCCTTATATTTTTGTTCTGGTGGACTTTGGATAACAACCACGTTAACTGGGATCACTTCCCATTCGTCTTCGCTGTTTCCCTCAGAAATGTCCTGAGAGACAGATCTCAGCTGTCTATTTTTTTATCCTGATCACTTCTGTTTTGGCAGACGCTGGCTTCAGATACATCCAGCCCTCCCGAGCTTCGGAATTCTTCTACCCTATTTTTAATAAGATCGCAGATCTGATCATTGGTGAGAATTTTCGGTTTCTTTTCAGCGGGTTCAGACGCATCGTTGTTCTGAGCATGGTCCTTTAAAGTTACTTTGGTATCCATTGAAAAGTCCTTTTTACCTTAAACAATAAAAACTGCAATATATCTATATAGTTAAGGATGCAAAAAATGCAAAAACTTGAATTAACTATAAAAACTCTCTTCTTTTTAATTTAAAATTCTTCTTTTAAATCTAAAACTAAAACTTACCTATCTAGACTCGCTTATGAGTAACTGTTTTTACTTGTTTGTTTTTAATTGTCACACGAATTATTGTTTTAATTACTGTAAATGCTTTCTTGAGTTAAAAAACTGAGCTTTCTTCAGCAAGATCACTTATTGAACTAAACCTGTGTTTTTTACTCATTTGCCCCTACATTGTTGTATTTTCTTGATTATTTTGTTATTGTAACTGCTCATATGTAAAGTATCTTGAATTGCCCTGTGTTGAAAGTGTGCTATACAAATAAATTTGGCTTACCTTTTTTTATTAAGACTGATTTAAATGTTATCAAGTATTTATATTAAGAGTATTTCATAATTCCCCCTTTACCAAGCTTGTATTTGTTATTATAAAATATAAAATCCCAATTGAACCAGAAACATCTGTATCAAAATCCAAATTTGTTTAAATTTAACAAGGTAGTTGTTTCTGTAATTATTTAATCTCTTTATTATCCTCAATAAACTTTCTAAACCTGATCACCAAAAAGTATTTCAACATAAATTCAGTTGAAGTTATTGAGAGAAAATACACACTTGGACTCATACACTTGTATGCTCCCCCCCTTTTTTTAATCTGCCGAAAGTATAAATGCCCCAAGCAAAAAATAATACAGACAGACAATTTTCAGAGCTAACCTTTAAATGCCAAAAAAAATTATAAAGATAGAAAATTGTAAGAGCTAACTTTTAGATTGTCATTAAATTATTTTATTTTGTCATAAATTTGTAGTCTTATCAAGAACTATTCTTCAGTGTCGGCACTCCAAAGAACGCTCCCGCAGACCCGGACAGACAGCACAATCCTCCTTTTATAACTGATAATTTTTGGCCAGAAAACCCATTTTGTCTATCATTAAAGCATATATTTAAAGCTTGTTTGTTTCAACCTTGCTTTTCAGCTCAAAATGCACCATACCACTCTCCAGACCACGTCTGCTGTTTGTCTCTCCCAAGCCTCGGTCAAAAGTGTGAATAATCCTTCCTCCTGTGCCATACAATTCTTCTTGAGTATATGACCCTTACATATGTATATGTTCTTACTACTTCACTACACACAAAAATGTTTACCCAAATATATGTAGAGCAAGTTATACAAAAATGCATATAAAAATATGAAACTACATATAAAAATGTCTACCCAAATATATGTAAGGCATATAAAAGTATTAATATTCTTCACCACCTTGCCACGTCATGAATGGAGATGATTGGTGTGACTACCAAACTATTAAGATACACGCATTTTCAGTCGGATATCATATGCTTACCAGTTTATCCAGGCCGTGTAGAAACAACGTAGCAGTTTCAGCTTTGGTGCGTGCAGTGTAGTAGACCCGATGAAATTCAACTAAGGATAGCGATATGTCGATTGCATTTTGCAGCGGAGTTAATACCCACACAAATTGGCACCGCATCGCAGCGTCATTTTTTAAAGCTAATTCTCTGATATCTGACAAGATAAAAGTAATAAAAAAACCTCAAAATTTTTTAATTTCCGGTTTCCTGTCCAATCCCGTGGATTATTTCCTGTCCCGTCCGAATCACGTTACCAACAGTGAAATTGACTCCCGTCCCGCGGGAATCCTGCAGGAATCTCGTGACCCGTGGGAATCCCGAAAAATTGTCACCCTCTATCGGGAATGCAACAGGTGTCCATTGTTGCATTCAAATCTTTTAGGATAGTGATGCCCTTTTTATTGAAAAGTTCAGAGCAAAATACAACCCTCCAGTTCACAGTAAACCAATCAGAAACAGACATTATATCACATTATTTGTAATAGGTTCTTTCGTGTTACTACGGCCTTATGGGCCATCCCTCTTACGCATATTAGACATGGAAGTTTACTAAGCAGTGCAAAACTCCAGCATGCAACTTTACCAGTCAAACCAATGGAAAAACTCCAACATCACTGCAGACTTTTATCAAACTAGTTATATCCTTTTAAAAGTTCTTATCAGTGTTCTAAACTAATTTCTCCTGAGGGAAATTCTTAAGCTAGCTGCTGGAAAATCACACTACTATAACAAACAAGTCCCATCTCTCAATAAAAGAATTAAACTCTATGAACCTTAAAAGTAAAATACATTGGGCTTTTAATTTAATTCAAATGTAACTTGATTTTGATTCATATAAGAATATGAACACCTCTTATATAATGAGACTTGGGACCATGGGAGTAGCAACACATTTTGGGCCCTGGGTACAAACGATCTTGCTGGGCCCCCCTACCAAATACCGTAGTGATACCAGTGGGTTGGGTATTGCAATTTTATCATAAAAAAACAGTTAAATGTAAACAAAATAAGCCATACTCTAATTACATTTATTATTGTTTTATTTTAAAAAGTACTACCTTTTGAGAAGACAAAAGGTCTACCAGGTCCAAACGTGGACTAAATCAAATATAGCCTACTGTAAAGCAGTTCTGAGCAATGCCCATATCAAATTAGACAAAGTTTGGTTTAAACATTAATAAGCACAAACTAAATAATGTCAATGTTTACTTAATGCCCATTGGAGGGTCTTTGCAACCACAAATGTGCTGATCAAGTCTTTAAAGTCCAATTTTTTCGTCAACTGACTTTCTTGTATGGCGAGGCTGTTCAGTCTATCCTGGGACATTGTTTGATCTTGAATAGTCCTTTACAAGTTTAAGTTTGCTGAAAGCACGTTCCAAGAAACATCCAGCTCACTGTCACTACTTTCACCTGGCCCTGACGAGGGGCCTACTGCAGTAGAGTCTGAAACTGAAATATATGGCTTCAAATGGTTGCTAAAATATCCTTTATTGTCACAATACTTTTTGGTGTAGGGTAAGTACAAGTTAAATGTATTAAAAAAACCAAGTGAACAACTGCTTGTCCTCATTTTGCCTTTCTCTCTTTAATCAGCTTTTCTTTTTGTTTTTGAGCCCCTAAATTTTCTATCTTAAGGAATGACCTGACTCTCTTCCCCCGTCTTCCTAATTCCTTCCTGGCTCCTCCAGCTCTCCTCTCATCAACTGATTCAGGCAGGTCTGCACCTGCGGGTCGTAACATTTATATTGATTTGAGAGGGGTGGTGGGGCCCTGCATAGCCTGAAAATGATTTTTTTTATACCAAACCAATGTATAACTAAAAGGTTAGTTTTGTACAGGAACTCTTTTATGTGTACATTTATGTGTACAAATTGTAGAGCATGTATATGCATGTATTGAAACTGACTTCTTTTTGTATAAATAAATTAATATATTTATATTCTATTCTATACAGTGGCTCACAGTTGTAAATCACATATTTGCCTTTGTTACGCATGTAAAAAAAAGTGAAAAATTAAAAGCAACAAATCTTTCAAGCAACAAATGTGTGTGCAGATACCCCGTAGATGAGAGGAGCGGGCAAAGAGATTACCCCATCAGAAAAAGATCTGATCAAATCACCCTGATTTTCCAATAGTGGATACAAGCTTCTTGTGCTCTTTTCCATAATGATCAGGACCATTGTTCATTTTTTATATCCCAACTCTGTCCCAGACTCCACTGAAATACATGACATGTAATTTTTTTTGTCAAAAGTGCATGTGTTTTCAAAATGTTATGACGGCACATTATCATTTCATATGTTCATTTTCGGAGCTATCACTGCATGGGAGAGTCCCGCTGCTGAAAACCACAATTTACAACTTATCTCTCCTAGGATGCCTCCCAGGAGTACAGACTGAATTTGGCTTTACAGCATGCCTTTACTTTACACGCTACCAAATGGATATAAACAAACCCACAGTTTTAAGGCTTGAGGGCACCATGGCAGACCCAAAAAAGAAAACAAAGAAACCTTGCTACTTTCTTTAGTAAGGACAAAAATGTTGTTCTGAGGTTATTGTGTTTGCCCGAGCATGATGATGGCATACAGTTGTAGGAAAACTATTTCACTGTGTATGAACTGACACCTTGTTATCTTGATATATATTTATAGTTATGGCTAGTGAAGGATTTTAATCTTTATTCTATTTAAACCTTAACTCTATAAATTCCATGCGTGTTCATTTTTATCAGAGAGGAGACGAGACTAATTTAATTTTCTTTAGATTTTAATACAAGAAATCAAATACTGTTTTACAGAGTTCCTTAAAAAAGATTAAATACTAGTTTACAGAATTTCTTGAAACAGATTAGATATTTAGCTTACAGAGGGGTATACATTACCCTCTCTGGGTCACCCTAGCAAAGAATGACAGAGTATATAGCAGAAACATTAAGTTTTATATTTTAACACAAAGTTAGAGAAACTCCCCCCTAACATTACATATGGCACACAAAAAATGATTGGTTCATTCAAACTTTTGCCAAGACCAGCCTCCTTACAACCATGCATCAGAGGATAATCACCAGACCAGTCATGAGGGAATAATGGCTATCTCACTTCACTAGTCAGAATATAGATAACAAAAAGGGACACTTTGTATAATGCTGATAAAGACATTCAAATGATCTGTCATAAGTGTAACGCCAGAAAACAAGATTTGTCATAAGTCAAGATGAAATGTTTACATACAATTGGTTTTTGTTTGTACCTTAGAATCAGTATAACATTTTATCTAGACATGAGTAACACAGTCGGAATTAAAAATGCATCAGCACTAATTCAAATAAGAACTATCTATGCAATAAAAGAATGCTTACAATAAAGATTCCCACTACATCATTAACACCAATTCACATAAGAATTAACTTTATCTAAGACGTAAGAGAAGGCAATAAATTTTACCATTACACAGCTCTAACTCGATTTTCTGCTGACCGTTATTTCTTACATCCTTCCATTGTCAATTGTATGATGATGCTATCTGCCTGTGCTTTCCTGCTCAGTGTCCTGTTTTTCTGTGACCCAAACAAGAGCTGACTCTGCAAACAATCTTACAAGTATAAATACAAAGTATGGTAACTAAAACACTTTAATCAAACACTAATAAACGTATAATATACTTCACTAGCAAGCTTGTAAAACCATCAGTATACTGGTCTCTTCAGTTGCGCTCCATAGCGATTTGGTTTTGCGACAGGGACATTACGCTGCAAGCCTTGAGAGGGCGATAGAGGGCAAATACCTGCAAAGTTACGGAGTGCGTCTTTGAACTCTCATATTTCTGCAGACTTTCTTTATTTTCAGACATCTGAATATAAAGGATTGTTTTTACAATTCATAACATGGAAGCATGGTTAATATTTGAGTTTTTTTTTAGGACCGCAGTGTTCCCGTGAGGTTTTAGAAAAGAGAGCTGCTCGAACCTATATAGGTGACAATAGGTGCAGCTGCCAAAGCAATACAAAATGTGTTTAATCATGTATTCCATTTTATTTATTAAATTCTGTGATCCTGTCTGCCTTTCCCACCTTGTTAACTTCATGGAGCTCTTCTCTGTCAGTCTGTGTGGACTGCTTCTGCTGTGTTGAACAGGCAGTCTGTTTTGTTTGAGCACTGCAGTCACCTAGTGATGGGAGTCCTGTTCATAGCTTAAGCATGAATAAGGACAAAAAAGTCCTGTTGCCTCTCGCCGACGTAATTCCATCAATCCATTACGCTTATCCTCAAAGGGTCGCAGGGTGGCTGGTGCCTTTCTCTAGTGGTCATTGGGCAATAGGCAGGGTACACCCTGGCAGGTTGCCAGTCCATCACAGGGGCATGGGTAATTATTTCCCATTGTTACCTAGAAAGACATTAAAAACTACCCAGCATAAATCAGCCAAATTTGTATTTGAATATTCCATACTGTTTAAAAAAACATGATTTGGGAAGCCTTTGTTATATTTGGGCAACATTTTTTTTAACCAAAATATAGAAAAAGAAAACTTTCAAATCTTTCTCATTAAACCAATTTGTGTATAAACCCATCATTATTGTTGCACCTCTAATCTTCAGTAAAAAAAAAAAAAGATTTTCAGGGGTTAGTTTAGAAGTTTATATGCCTCTTGCTGTATTAGTATTTAAACCATTAACTTAAAAAGATAGATCTTTTATGATGGCACATGTCCCCTTTGGATAATTAGGTAGAGTCTTGATTTAATTAACCTAATTTAGGGGTTAGATCTGTCACTTAAGAAAGTTCTAATTGGAAGGAAACAAAGTTCAGCTGCTATTAGGACTCTACACTTCAGAGAGAGGTTGACTTCTTTAGAAGTGATTTCATCTGTCTTGGGAACAATAATATATAAAAGGCACAGACCTCTTTTGTTCGGCACAACAATAGTTCTGTTTAAATAGGCCAAGCTCCCAGAGGTGTCTCAAGGAAGAATATTAAGTTGGGTAATATATATCTGGTATACAGAATGAGATAATTACTTAATGATTAATTCACAACCTGAAACTATTTCACACTTACTGGTGTAATTTTGATAAAGCTTATAGTTAAAATGGCCTAGGTTATCCTGAGCTATCTTTCTAGTTATGCTGCTATAGGCTTAGACTGATGGAGGACAGACTGACCACTTTTCTTCAGTCTTATACTACACTCCAGATGTATTTTATTGCTTACTATCTTAGCTGTTAATCTTGTTTTTACTTAGTGTTTTTCTCAATAGAATTAGCGGGGAATTTTACTGCCATGAAGCAGGGTTTTTCCTGGCTCAAATTTAGGCAGAGCTGGTACCATCCTGACCATGCACCAACACATGCATGAATTCTGTACATTCAACTGACTTACTTTTTTTAAAGGCAACATATTTTTTGTTAAGTGTTCTAATAAGAATATGAACATTATCATGTTAAAGCATTCTTTTATTAAAAAAATATACATGGTAAATGGACTGAACTTATATAGCGCTTTTCTAGTCACTACTGACCAGTCAAAGCGCTTTACATTGAAGCATTACAATCACCCATCCACACTCACTTTCATACACCAATAGCCAACATGGCTCGGTAGGACGATGTACAATTTTTGGGGTTAAGTGCCTTGCCCAGGGGCACATCAACATGTGACTGGAGGAAGCTGGAACCAAACCTACGATCCTCCGATTGCAAGCCAACTACTCTACCACTGAGCCACAGTATACAAGAATAAGGAGCCAACTTTAAACTGAAAGTGCATTAAGTTGTAGGGATTTATCCACACATCTGGCAGCCAGACATTAACTATAATTAACTTTAATTATTAACTATTCATAGCCTATTATTATTCTGTTTCACGTTTCATTACAATAAGCACTGAAGGTATAAACAGGTGTTGAAAATCGCATCTTTATTCAATTAATCGTAGTTGAAAGCCAAAGGTTTACGTCTTGTTTCTCAGATGGCAGACATTAAAAATCCACATATAGCACAAGGATGGCAGATTTATATGTATTCACCCCAGAAGAATATGTGCAACAGTAAAATGCATTACCTTTGCAACCTTTGCTGTTTTTGCCCATTCTGTTCAGAGCAACTTCAATTTAATTTACAGATCAGAGTCCTGCAATAGAGCGGGTTCCTGCAGCTAATCTGCTTATTCAGGTGGACAAATCCGCCGGATGCTGAGATAGTGAGAATAATCTGTATTCAGCGCAAAATTGGAGAGATTTTCAGACTCTCTCCACATAATGGAAAGTGGAAGTTAACCAAAAATATTATATTAATAATTTTAACCCATCCACAGTAAAAAAATACAATAAATAAACTTCCGCCAGACCCATGATATTTAGATTATGTATTTTCCCATCTTGAAACGGTACCTGCAACATAGCAGAACGTTTTTGGAGTAGAAAGGAGTCTGTAAGAATCTTGAAAGTAGCATCTGCGCAGGAAGAAAACGTGACAGTTTGTGCGGTTGTAGAGAGGAGTGTTTACTGTTGAAATACACATATTTGTTTATCTACTCTTCACATTTAATAAATATATTTTCTCTTTATGTTTCCCAGTGAATTACAAAGAAGGAAAGCTCTCTATATTACCTCTATAATCTGTTTAGATCCATAAATATGATCGCATTTGTAATCGGCAGAACTTTATTTAGAAAAATTGCCTTTAGTTTCGTAAATGACACTGATCGCTCGTAGCTGCCGTAAAAAGTAGGTCAGACGCCGATATGATCATTTCATGGCGCTCCAAGGAGGTTATGGTCCTTGTCATATCTATCTATCTCGTCATAAAAAGTGTGACCATTCTGACCATGATTCTGACCCTCGCCAGTCCCTGCCTGCAATTTTCATCTTTTGTCCAATCTATGACTACCTTTTAACTGCCTGTTACAATAATTTGTCTGCGCTGTTTCACCTGGATTCCTGATTCTCCTCGCGAGGTTTTTTTTTAAAGTAGTGGCTGATTTTTCCAGTTCATATCTGTAACACTAAACACCATTAACATTACTCTTAGACGTAGGATGTTTTAAAAAAATAAACATGACATGCTTGGATGCAAAAAACTAAACATTTATCTGGTTGAAGAGCCGGGGGAAAACCAGGACACCAACTAGCGGGAAAACCCCAATTATACACTCTATGGAAAACTATTTTATCTTCTTTATCTGCGCTTCCCCGGCACACCGCTGCTGATACAGCGCCCCAAAGTGGCGCAACGCTGCAACAGCAGTTAAAATAACATCCATATACCTGGCGGCAGAGCGATATCAGGCTGGGGCGGCCAAAAAATTAGGTGGAGGTGGGCGCCATGCAAATTTGAAAGCAGGAAAAACCCTGCCATAAAGCAAGAGCATGCGCTTATAATTTTAGAGCAGGATTATGTCTTCACTCTCAAAACTTGTAATGCTTGCAATCAAAACTTCTGCTCTTTCTCAAATATTCTCTGTTCTTTCTCAAAACCTGTAAAGCTTGTTTTCAAAATTCCAATGTCTTTTCAAATATTTCAACAATTTACTGTTCTTCCTCAAAACGTTTTCATGCTCAGATTTTATGCCTCTTGCTCACAAATTTTCTCTGCATGGATTAAAACTGCTGTCGCAAACCTCTCTTCTCTGCTTGCGGATTCTGTGCGTTCTCTCACAGATCAAAAGTGTTCTCGCCTAGCAACCGTTCCAGCCACTAAAATGACAGTGCTCCTGAGACACCAGCAGCCGGCTTTAGGGTATGTTTGTTTTGTGAACTGGGTTGGCCTACGGGGCTACATGTTACTACTGTATATCTGCTGTGCTAAGTGTAGAGATCAGCAACTCCAGCTTTTTGCTCTGATTTACAATTTTCAGGGAATCGTGACATATTTTCAAAACAATAACCATTTTTTGTTATTTAATGGTTTCCCAGCTTGTTAGAACCTAAGAAAGAATGGATTTGGTCTTCTGGGATGCAGTTCCGTTGTTTGTTTCTTTCATTCTTGGTGTAACTTTTTACCTATATCTGCTTGCCTTTACCACTGTTAACTGTATTTTGTTAATATTAAAGATTGTTGAGATTTTGTTTCTTTGATAAAGAAAAATAAAACTGTTGTCAGTTTGTAGTAATATGTATTTTTTTAGGTTTTTCAAATATAATGAAAATGTTCTATATTTTATTTTAGATGAAAAACATGCTGAAGTATGAAAGGGAAAATACGATGGGCACGCTAAAGTCGTGCACAGCATTGCGCGTAATCACATCCTGGTTATAAATTAGTAGCCGGCTGGACTTCATTGAGTAGTCGGCTATATAGTGGGCAGCCGGCGCTTGTTGAAAGCCCTGTTAAAGCGTATATTTTAATTCTATAACGAATCTAATTTTACATATGCCCTATTTAGAAGCAGAGCCTTCAGTCTCAATTTACTTAATTTTCAGAATATGTGTAAATACTCCTAATTCTTTCAGTCTATTGACTTATGTCCCTCTCTACTTATACAGTTCGCAACGACTCGTTTCAGCTCCGGATACTGTAAACAGAAGGTTGTAAAACTAGGCTAAGTAATACATATATTTTATATATATATATATATATATATATATATATATATATATATATATATATATATATGCAGATGCAATAGATAGAGTCAAAAAGCTACCCTGAGCTCTACTCATCTAAATGATCTCTTCAGAGATTGTCCGATTCGTGTCACTGAAAAAAAAAGAGGATCTAACAACCTTCTATATAACCATGCTTCTATTCATCACAGATGTTTTGTTTAAACAGGCTCCACTAAGAAGTTCGTCAGTCGGGTTGGATATGGCCGCTCCGCATCTCCCAGGCTGATTATAG
>JAPXFQ010001785.1:0-84040 GCA_028564705.1 Apricaphanius iberus
CCTACACCGTATTATGCCTACACCTTATTATACGTACACCGTATTATGCCTACACCGTATTATGCCTACACCTTATTATACCTACACCTTATTATACGTACACCGTATTATGCCTACACCTTATTATACCTACACCTTATTATACCTACACCGTATTATGCCTACACCTTATTATGCCTACACCGTATTATGCCTACACCTTATTATACCTACACCTTATTATACCTACACCGTATTATGCCTACACCGTATTATGCCTACACCTTATTATACCTACACCTTATTATACCTACACCGTATTATGCCTACACCGTATTATGCCTACACCGTATTATGCCTACACCTTATTATACCTACACCTTATTATACCTACACCGTATTATGCCTACACCGTATTATGCCTACACCGTATTATGCCTACACCGTATTATGCCTACACCGTATTATGCCTACACCTTATTATACCTACTCCGTATTATGCCTACACCTTTTTATGCCTACACCTTATTATACCTACACCTTTTTATGCCTACACCTTATTATGCCTACACCTTTTTATGCCTACACCTTATTATGCCTACACCTTATTATGCCTACACCTTATTATGCCTACACCTTATTATGCCTACACCGTATTATGCCTACACCGTATTATGCCTACACCTTATTATACCTACACCGTATTATGCCTACACCTTATTATGCCTACACCTTATTATGCCTACACCTTATTATGCCTACACCTTTTTATGCCTACACCTTATTATACGTACACCGTATTATGCCTACACCTTTTTATGCCTACACCTTTTTATGCCTACACCTTATTATACGTACACCGTATTATGCCTACACCTTATGCCTACACCTTATTATACCTACACCGTATTATGCCTACACCTTATTATACCTACACCGTATTATGCCTACACCTTATTATGCCTACACCTTATTATACCTACACCTTATTATACCTACACCTTTTTATACCTACACCGTATTATGCCTACACCGTATTATGCCTACACCTTATTATGCCTACACCTTATTATGCCTACACCTTATTATGCCTACACCTTATTATGCCTACACCGTATTATACCTACACCGTATTATGCCTACACCGTATTATGCCTACACCGTATTATGCCTACACCGTATTATGCCTACACCGTATTATGCCTACACCGTATTATGCCTACACCGTATTATGCCTACACCTTTTTATGCCTACACCGTATTATGCCTACACCTTATTATGCCTACACCTTATTATACCTACACCGTATTATGCCTACACCTTATTATACCTACACCGTATTATGCCTACACCGTATTATGCCTACACCTATTATGCCTACACCGTATTATGCCTACACCGTATATACCTACACCGTATTATACCTACACCGTATTATCCTACACCGTATTATGCTACACCTTTTATGCCTACACCGTATTATACCTACACCGTATTATGCCTACACCTTATTATACCTACACCGTAACCACAATACCTACACCTATCATACCTACACCTATTTGACCTACACCGTATTATACCTACACCGTATTATCCTACACATTATGCCTACACCGTATTATCCCTACACCTTATATACCTACACCTTATTATGCCTACACCGTATTATGCCTACACCGTATTATACCTACACCTTATTATACCTACACCGTATTATGCCTACACCGTATTATGCCTACACCGTATTATGCCTACACCGTATTATGCCTACACCGTATTATACCTACACCGTATTATGCCTACACCGTATTATACCTACACCTTATTATACCTACACCGTATTATACCTACACCGTATTATGCCTACACCGTATTATGCCTACACCGTATAATGCCTACACCGTATTATGCCTACACCGTATTATGCCTACACCGTATTATGCCTACACCGTATTATGCCTACACCTTTTTATGCCTACACCGTATTATACGTACACCGTATTATGCCTACACCTTATTATACGTACACCTTATTATGCCTACACCTTATTATACCTACACCTTATTATACCTACACCGTATTATGCCTACACCGTATTATGCCTACACCGTATAATGCCTACACCGTATTATGCCTACACCGTATATACCTACACCGTATTATGCCTACATCGTATTATGCCTAAACTGTATAATACCTACACCTTATTATACCTACACCGTATTATGCCTACACCGTATTATGCCTACACCGTATTATGCCTACACCTTATTATACCTACACCGTATTATGCCTACACCGTATTATGCCTACACCTTATTATGCCTACACCTTATTATGCCTACACCTTATTATGCCTACACCGTATTATACCTACACCGTATTATGCCTACACCTTATTATGCCTACACCGTATTATGCCTACACCTTATTATACCTACACCGTATTATGCCTACACCTTATTATGCCTACACCTTTTTATGCCTACACCTTATTATGCCTACACCTTATTATACCTACACCTTATTATGCCTACACCTTATTATGCCTACACCTTATTATACCTACACCGTATTATGCCTACACCTTTTTATGCCTACACCTTATTATACATACACCGTATTATGCCTACACCTTATGCCTACACCTTATTATGCCTACACCTTATTATGCCTACACCGTATTATACCTACTCCGTATTATGCCTACACCGTATTATGCCTACACCTTATTATACCTACACCGTATTATACCTACACCTTTTTATACCTACTCCGTATTATGCCTACACCGTATTATGCCTACACCTTATTATACCTACACCTTTTTATGCCTACACCTTATTATGCCTACACCGTATTATGCCTACACCTTATTATACCTACACCGTATTATACCTACACCGTATTATGCCTACACCTTATTATGCCTACACCTTATTATACGTACACCGTATTATGCCTACACCTTATTATGCCTACACCTTATTATGCCTACACCGTATTATGCCTACACCTTATTATACGTACACCGTATTATGCCTACACCTTATTATGCCTACACCGTATTATACCTACACCGTATTATGCCTACACCTTATTATGCCTACACCTTATTATACCTACACCGTATTATGCCTACACCTTATTATGCCTACACCTTATTATGCCTACACCTTATTATACCTACACCTTATTATACCTACTCCGTATTATGCCTACACCGTATTATGCCTACACCTTTTTATGCCTACACCTTATTATGCCTACACCTTATTATGCCTACACCTTATTATACCTACACCGTATTATGCCTACACCTTATTATGCCTACACCTTAGTATACCTACACCGTATTATGCCTACACCTTATTATGCCTACACCGTATTATACCTACACCTTTTTATGCCTACACCGTATTATACCTATAATGTCTGTGTGGACAGATGTTCAACATGTGATCTTCTTCCTTTAGAGGCTCTTTTGGATCCAGATGTTCATCAGCAGACAGAATGAAGGTCAGGCTTCAAGCTGACTCACCTGTGGCCTGTACAGGTGAGTCTGGCTGGGATGCAGAGTCTCTCTACAACCAGGATACCTGTCCATGGGAGGCTGGGCTCAACTGGTTAAATAGGAGACCACTGCTGGAGGAGACTACCAGGTAAGACATGTCCAATCAGACCTTCCAGACTTATCTACTTCCAGACTGACTCTTTATATACTAGTGTTTATAAACTGTAAATATATGTTTAGATTCTCACCTGCTAAGCTTTTATTTGCTGATTATTAGTGTGAGCAGAGCTCCTCCTCTACTGCTAACAGAGCAGCAACATCCAGCCTGGGAATCTAAGGAGTCTATTCTCTTCCTCCTCTAGATCCGGCTGTCAGCCAATCAGAGACGTCTGTGGAGCTGAGCAGGTGAGTCTAGATATATCTGTTCACACAAACCAATAAGATCCAAACTAAATGATGATTAAATATTGTTCTGATCTAAAATCATGATGATGAGCATCTCCAGAGGACTGAGCTAATATTGGTAGCTCTCCACCTGTCCCTGACTCTGAAGGTTCCAACCAATCAATCCAAAGTGTTACAGCTTCTTCCTCTATTTTCTGTTGAGTCATACAAAAACACGCCATGTCATGATTTGGGCAGTCCATGATGTTTAATGTAATATAAGCGTTTTACTTGCCACTTCAGCAGCATCCCTTCCTACTACGCCCCGTTTAATTACTGATCACCCTGCTGTTCCCAGGAGATACCAAAATCATAGAATTGTTTTTGCTGAAATTAAAGGGTATTATGGGGGGGGGGGTAATTCTATGTTTATTTATACACTGTATGATTCTCCTAAAGGATTAACCTCTAGTCGTCCTTGATAAAAACAAGCCGATCAGACTCACAGAGCGACTGATTCAACCCTGGAGTCACAGCAAACAAAGAGCAAAATGTGTCTTTGTCTGAACCAGTAAGGACGGCATTCTACAATGTATAGTTCTATGTTAAATGAGGTTATGACAACAGTGACATTGTGCAGCACCAAGGAACCTTTAATAGGGAGGTAAACGTTGGGTCATCATGGGTTCTCTGTGGGCTTGGTACCGGAGGCTCCTCGTCTTTGGGCCCAGATCATTTCAAACATTAAAGATTAAAGAACCACTGGTTCATCTAAGGAAGCTGATTGGCTCAGGGTGACATTAGGGAAAACCAACAAGAACATTTGGACCTCCTGGAACCAGAACACTGCCTGGGTCCTCCTGCCCACCCTTGGAAACCCATGAAACTGGGATGGTTCCAGAAGGACACCAGTAGCAAGCTGAAGTGGGCCCAAACAGAACCGTTTGTTAATCTACCAGCTTGGGTCGTTCCTTTAGTAGAACCGGGCTCCAAACAGAACCGTTTGTTAATCTACCAGCTTGGGTCGTTCCTTTAGTAGAACCGGGCTCCAAACAGAACCGTTCGTTAATCTACCAGTTTGGGTCGTTCCTTTAGTAGAACCGGGCTCCAAACACAAACGTTCGTTAATCTACCAGCTAGGGTCGTTCCTTTAGTAGAACCGGGCTCCAAACAGAACCGTTCGTTAATCTACCAGCTAGAGTCGTTCCTTTAGTAGAACCGGGCTCCAAACAGAACCGTTCGTTAACCTACCAGCTTGGGTCGTTCCTTTAGTAGAACCGGGCTCCAAACAGAACCGTTCGTTAACCTACCAGCTTGGGTCTTTCCTTTAGTAGAACCGGCTGATAAGCTGTTTTACGTCACAAACTGTCCTACCAAAAAGGTTCTGTGTCCCGACCCGCCGGGCTTCCTGTCCTGTTTGGTTCGGAGCTAACAGATGGGTCGTCTTGTGTCCGGCCCCCCCACTTTCAGTGACCTTTAGGTGACCTTCAGTGATGAGAATGAAGGATGTGGAAACTGTCTCACCTGTGCTGACCATTAGATTGGCTCCGCCTTTTTCACCTGCCTTACTCATGGATTGTCTCTCAGTCCACCTGCAGAGGCTTCAGCAGGACTGCTCCGTCACCACGGAAACGCAGCAGGTCACATGACAGTTTATCAGCCATGTCCAGCCGTGGTAGGACTCTGAAGGGGCGTGTCCACTTCCTGCAGCGCCATCACAGCGCGCCGACCATCAGCTGCCATCCGCCGCCTACTCAAAATGGTGAGCAGCTGCTTGGTACATTTACAGTAAAGCTACTTCCTGTAGCAGCTCACCTGTCTGCACACCTGCTGAGACTGTAGAGGTCCGAATGTGTGTGTGTGTGAACAGGTACAGGTGTGTTTCCACCATCGTCCCTCACAGCCAATCAGCTGTGTTTCATTCAGGAACTGACATCAGGGAGCCCCACCTTGAACAGGTGAGGAACAACACCTGGAGCCACTTTTAAGGGTCTTTCTGATGTCATAGATGATGTCATCAAGGACATAGAGAAGTGACGTAGCTTGTCCCCTCCCCCTCAGTGACATCACAGCTTCCCTCTCAGGTAAAGTGTCCCACCTGGAGAAGATCCTCCATCAGCTTCGGATCGACCTGCTAAAGGTAAGACAGGACACGCTGATGTCATCCAGGTGAGAGTGTGACATCATCAGGCTGATGTGTGATGTGTTTAGGAGCAGCGGGACAAGGCGGCCCTGCAGCAGCAGGTTCTCGACCTCCGTCAGGACAACCTCCGCCTGCGGGAGGAGAGCCAGAGCGCCGCAGAGCAGATCCGCCGCTTCACCACCTGGATGCTGCGCAGAGGCTCGTTACCATGACAACCCGACCACTGCTGTGGTCCAATCAGGACAAATAGAACCACAACCATGATGCTCCTCAGGTTTCTGCGACGTCAGAACCAACCGGACGGAACATCTCAGGATGTGATGTCACTGACTCAGAACTCTGTGGTTTCGTAAAGTCAAAGCTTTTCCTGATGCTTCATGGTTGCGTTCAGGGACCACAGCAGGAGTCAGCCTTCTGTCATCCGGATGTTTGGACTGATTAATAAAGTTGTGTTAATAGGAACACACGATGATCAGAGAAGTTCTGCCTCTTTCTCCACCTTTAGTCCTGAATAGGGTTGGTCATCGTTGGAATTTGGATGATTCCAATTCTGATTCCTTGTTCTGATTCCGGTTCCAAACGATTCTCGATTCTGATTCTTTGAAGGGGGAAAGGGTCATTTATCATTTTATTTTTTTACTGCCTATTTTAAATGACCTACTTTAAAATACACTCCTATTTCTTCTTGATCATTGTGTGTTGGTCCTACATGTACGTATAATGAGCTCTGTTCTTGTTGTGGAGTGTGTTTGGTTGTGTTTTTGAGTGCTGCTCCAACACGGAAATCAAAGTATTTCTATCCATACATCCATACATACTAGGGGTGTCACGATTTCTATTTTTTTATTGGAATCAATCAAAATGACATCACGACCTCACGCATTGAAATATAAAGGACAATCGCGATCAGCTCCTCCCATACTGTAGCATCACAAGCGTCCCACTGGGACTCGTAGCAACAAATAATTCACTTATTTATATAGCCCCAATTCATAACAAAAGTCATCTCAATACAATTATACAAACATCCCAATCAGTTAAAAGTTTTCTATAGCAGTTAGCATGCAACCCTCTCTTAACTCAGATTTCCTCATCACCATGAACCACACATTGCATTTTCCATAACAAGTAAATCTGACCAGTTAACCGCTATATCACAATAAGAACATCCCTGTGAACAAAGCACACCTCATATTGGCTACCAGCTACTAGCTAGTAGCTATTAGCTAGTAGCTATTAGCGAAGCTACAGTTAAACCTTAGAGCTCCTCCACACACCTCCCATGATTACACATTAATGTTGGACGAGTCTTTTACGTTGATATTCGGAGGGTGGTTCTTCTGGTCGGTGGCCTGGGAATCTAAACTAGCCTTTCATCCGAATCCCCCCACTGTGCTACTACGTAGCAGGCGAAAATAAGTAAGGGAGCGATGCAGTAGATCTGAATCTCTAGTATGGATTAGCGTAGTAGGCATAAAGTTCTTGGATGTGTACTACTGCCAAAGTGAAATCCGATGTACGCTATCCCACAATGTAGCAAAAGTCCCAAAATAGTAGAAGAAGAGTGACGTCGGCTACCGAGGACGGAACCACAGGCGACGTAACGTAAACATCCCAGTGAAATGGTGGAGCAGTAAGTCCGATTTCATGCGTACTATTCTCTAGTTTGCTACACAGTATTTATTCATCAACGGGCAAATAGTAGCTACTATGTAGCATGTAGTAAATACCACGTAGCATGTGGTACGTACTGCGTAGCATGTAGTAAATACTGCGTAGCATGTAGTAAATACTGCGTAGCATGTAGCAAATACTGCATAGCATGTAGTAAATACTGCGTAGCATGTGGTACATACTGGGTAGCATGTAGTAAATACTGCATAGCATGTAGTACATACTGCGTAGCATTTAGTAAATACTATGTAGCATGTAGTAAATACTACGTAGTATGTAGTAAATACTGCGTAGCATGTAGTAAATACTGCGTAGCATGTAGTAAATACTACGTAGCATGTAGTAAATACTACGTAGCATGTAGTAAATACTGCGTAGCATGTAGTAAATACTGCGTAGCATGTAGTAAATACTACGTAGCATGTAGTAAATACTACGTAGCATGTAGTAAATACTGCGTAGCATGTAGTAAATACTACGTAGCATGTAGTAAATACTACGTAGCATGTAGCAAATACTGCGTAGCATGTAGTAAATACTGCGTAGCATGTGGTACATACTGCGTAGCATGTAGTAAATACTGCCTAGCATGTATTAAATACTGCATAGCATGTAGTACATACTGCGTAGCATGTAGTAAATACTATGTAGCATGTAGTAAATACTACGTAGTATGTAGTAAATACTACGTAGCATGTAGTAAATACTACGTAGCATGTAGTAAATACTGCGTAGCATGTAGTAAATACTGCGTAGCATGTAGTAAATACTATGTAGCATGTAGTAAATACCGCGTTGCATGTGGTACATACTGCGTAGCATGTAGTAAATACTATGTAGCATGTAGTAAATACTATGTAGCATGTAGTAAATGCTAAGGATTCAGATGCAGGGTAGGAATCGAAATTTAAAAAAATGCAACAATTCTCAGAGAATTGGAAAGTGAGTCCTGGTTCCAGTCGATACCCATCCCTAACCCTACTCTAACAGCTGGGATTCCACCTCAAAGCAAAGGGAACCATGATGTCTGTCGGACATGTGCCGCTGTAGACTAGTACAGAATCAGAACCACCGGGTCATGAAAATCAGTCCAAGAACACTCAACAGATCCGTCACTGCTTGATGGTGATGCTGTATGAAAAGAAAAACTAGAACAAATAAAAACGGCCCGACCCAATTGTCCTGGTGCTGGTTCTGATCCCTTAGTGAGTCCAGTCAGGTTGTGGGGGACAAACCTCAGAACCGTTGATCATGGTCCAGGTGTCCTGAAATGGAGAACCTGCTGACAGCTACCAGAACTGGGTCGGCTAATCCAACAGAACCAGACATGTTTATTAGTTTTTTCAGATGAACTCTTAATCACTGAGGAACGTTTGTTGAAACATGATCATTTTAGAGATTTAATGACGATGGCCCAGAGGTTCTGCACCCTGGTCCTCATGGACTCTCCTCCATGGTTCAGGTGTTTCTCACCTGGCTGACTAACAGGTTACTGCAGCACCTGATGACTGACGGGGTGATAAAAAATAAAACTGATAAGCTGAATAAACTGAAACAGGATGAATTTGTCTTATTAATATGTTTGTATTTAAAACTTTTTGCTCACATGTAGGACTTTTTCTGGAGATGTTCAGATTGAAACTAAGGTTCTTCTATAGCAATCTTTTTCTTTCTGACCCCTCATTGATCATTGGGACCTTAACCTGTTAGAAGTGACGAGATGTTGGCAGACTCAGAATCAGACCCAGTAGAACCTAGTCGGACCCACTAGGACCAGTCAGACCCAGTGGGATAGATGCTGGGCCTTTACATTCTGGTTCTGAGTGTTTCATTCAGGTGAAACGGCACGGTTGGAAGTCTGGTTCTTCTGTCTGTGAAGGAAACATAAAAAACTGCTGGTACATAGACTCTGGTACTGATTTACTGCTGCTTAACATCTGAACTTCTGTCTGGACTCTGGAGAAAAGGACTTCACAGAACAGAACTGATTAAACCAGAACTTCCCAGAACGTTAGGCTGATGAACTATGAATCTAAATCTGATTTTCTTTGTTTTTTTCTTCCTACAGAGGAAGTTTCTAGTTTTAGTGGCTCAGATTGGAAACATGTAAATGTCTTCATGTTGCTTTTAAATGTCCTCTCTCCTGGTTCTGATGGACTACTTCCTTTTTCTAAAGCAAAACCAACTTTATTTATTCATGAAGGAAGGTTTTTCCTTCATCTCTTAAAATGTATCCACAGAATAAATAATTTAAAGTCAGGCTGCTCTTATTTTAGCTTTATTCTCCCCAGAGCTTCAGCTGTTCAGTCACTGCCACCTAGTGGACACTAGCGTCTACTACATGTGGTTAAGTTTTAAAGAAGCTGGTGGAGCGCTCACACTATAGTTACCATTTTTTTTGTTTTACAGACTTTAAAGCTAAACGAACAGAAATCTGGGCGGGGTTAGAGTGATGACATCATGACTGTAAAACAAAAAACTAAAACGGGTTCAGAAAAGATAAAAAATAGATATTTCAGATGTTTCCGACAGGTTTAAAAAAACAGACATGAAGCTGAGAGTCTTTAATCATCTGACCGAATTTAATATATTCATGCTAATAACAAACCATAATCAGTTAGGGAATACCGCAGGGTCCAGTGTTTAAATCTGGTTCTTTCTACTATTACTACTATTAAAATCATCAGATACATGATCGTTGAAATCCTGATGAATCTAACCAGCCTGGAAAGCTTTCAGAGCCTGATGGTTAATATGTGAACTGGACAGGGAATGAGACTAAAATAAATGTGGTCGGACATCTGTTTGTTTTCTGTTTGTTTCAACAGTTATGGATGAACCAACCGTCTGAAACTTAAGCTGCAGGTTGAACGTCTCCAGTGACTCCAGAGTTGTGGATTTATTCTCAGTGGCGAGTGGAGAATCCCCTGATCTCCAGTTTAGAAATGTCTCTCTCATTGGAAAAAACAGCTCGGTCAATACGAGAACTAGGACTGCCAACGTTCTTCAGCCAAAGTTTCCTGCAAAACACACAAAGTTTAGGAAACTAATAATCTGAACATTGGAGCCCTAAGGAACCTAACAGAGACTAAAACGTCAAAAAGAAAAACGTCAATCTGAATTTCATCTCTGCAAGTAACGTAGCTGCTCTCTCTTGAGAAGGCTTTCCACTGTTTTCTCCATATGTGCAGAGTAAGTGGCTGATCTGTGCCTGTTAGAAGAGGATTTTAGTTCTTTGGGTCCTTTTTCTGTTAAACTCGTTTAGCTGCAGCATGAAAAACACGTCTATCCTGTTATGATCTTAGTTGTCTCTATGGGTCTAAGAAGGATGCTGCTTACGCTGCTGCTCCATAAGATGGATGGATAGATGGACTAGCTAACTAACTTAACTAGCTAGCTAACAGAAACTAGAGTAGTTTTAGGTGAAGCCTACACTAATGGACCCATATAAAACATTTCTACGCCATCAAACACACGCAGAAACAGAAACTTTCCTTCTGGATCAGTAAGCTAACTCACTAGCTAACTATGCTAACGTTAGCTGTTAGCTAAACTCCTCTAGGATACATTCCTCCTGGATCAGTAAGCTAACTCACTAGCTAACTATGCTAACGTTAGCTGTTAGCTAAACTCCTCTAGGATACAATCCTCACTGGACACAGTTCCGGTTGGTCACTGGGCATATATGCAGCAAACCAGGCAACCCAACAGCTGGAATAATGATTTTATTGTTGCAACTTCAACCTAGATACACTAGATGATGCTATTGTGCTCTTGTTCCATACCCAACCTTTAAGCATTTCTATCATATACTAACTTTTTATGTGCTTAAATTTGTCATTAATGTTATAAATCTTATAGGCGGATGGACAGGGGACCTTTCCAGGGTGTCCCCATCTCTCACCTGATTATTGCTTGACATCCAGCCGCCTTCTACCCCTGCATAGATCATGGATGGATGGACGTCATAGGGCTCGCTCTTTATATTCATATTTTGTGTGTTTTTATACTTTGTGTTTTTGATTTGTATTTCAACTTTTTTTTGTTGTTGATTCTGTTCCTTTCTTACTACAAGGAACTTTAAATAACTTCAATTTAAATTCACCTGCATCTTTTTTCTGACTAGAAATAATAACTTTTCTCAGTACCCAGCCGGTATGACTTAAACGTAACAGAGCTAAATATTAGGATGATGTTCTAATCTCAAACATTAGGAACTCATAATTAACCATCTAAATACCAGAGGAGACCTGTAGAAGGCTGCCTAGCTGTTAGAGGAACTTCTCATTGATTGTTAGCTGTGGGTAAAACAGCTTTACAATGCTCTTCTTTATGACATTGTTCCTAGATATGAGAGCATCAACCTCCACACCAAGTAAGAGAAAGAAAAGGAAGCGGTTTCCTCCTGCACTACCCAGTATAGCAGGCTCACTTTCACCACTGCGGTGAATGATTATAAAGACTTTTCTAGCTAGCTTTCTGTATTGACATAAATCTCCAATCATACACCTCAGTCAAATACGCACGCTGTGAAATCTGTCGAATGTTTATGTAAATTCTAAAGTATAAATTATGACTTTTATAGAGGACATCACCGAGAGGAGTGGAGGATACCTCTCAACTACCGAAATAAGATGCAGAAGACAGGTACAAAAAGTTACTGTTGCCTTTGACCCATATTCTGTTAAAATTATTTTTTGTTTAGCATTTTAAACCTAGTACAAAATAGTCCTCATGGTGTAAGATTTGTCGCTGGACATGATGCTGGCTGGTTATGGTGTTAGAACTGGCATCCAGACTGTTCAAAATTATGTTTCGTTATTGCAACCTCAACACACTAGATGTCGCTTTGGTGCCCATGTTCCATATTCAACTTTTAAACTAATTCTAAATATGACATATGGTGAAAAATTGTGATCTTAAGTGTAAACTTTAAAGTCACCCGATTGCCTTTGGTGTAAAGATAGGAGTTCTCTGGTTTGTGTGGACCTACATGTTGTTGACGGCATCAGCAGGTCCCTGGATCTGGCCAATCACAGTGCCCAGATGGGTGTTCTTCACCCATCCGCTGAGTCCCAGACTGCGACCCTGATCCTCGGTGTACTGAGAACCAGAACACATTGTTAGCAAGCAATCAGCCTGATTAACAAATCAATACCAGCTCTGAGATGGTTTATTCCTCTGTGTCTGAGCCAAATGAAGATGGGAGTGAAGAGAAGAATAACCATACCTCCAGAATATGAGGCAGAAAATGGAGCTAAGAACGTTTTAGAAACTGCATTGGTCAGTAATGTCATTGTCTGGTAGGCAGAAGGTAACTTGTTTAACGTACTTTTAGGTTTTAACATATCCTTCATATTTCTTTCCACAGATTCTGTGTTTCTGCTTTAAAACCCTGACTCAACCACTCCAGTTGGCCACTCACACTGATCCATCCAATAGCTGAGAGCTCGTAACCATGGAGACAACTGAGCTGGTGTAGTGAGAGTTCTCCACTCTTCGCCAAACCCACCTAAACCCAAACAAAGATTAACTGAACAACAACAAAAAACAGCAGCAAGAAGCCAGCACTGACAGAAAGCAAAAGAGAAAAGAACACAGCAAGAAAAGGAAAACTCTTGCTATCATTCATGACGGATCGATCAAAGGTATCTAACAACTATGCATCAATACAAGCGTCTTTAATTGCCCACAAATGACAAACAACTTTCTGAGAGGATTCCATCAATTATTGAGAGCAACCTAGAACTACAAAAAAAAATTGTTGTCCATGCAGGAACAGTCGATGTCTCCCACAAGAAATCTGAAATTTTAAAGAAGGATTTACTCCAGAACTTTAACACCAACAAGATAGAACTTCACATATCTGGACCAATTCCAGCAACACCCTCAGAAGAGAAATTTAGCCGGGTCAAAGGATTTACCAGATTCATTAGAACTGTCTGTGAACTTCTGTCTGTGATCTTCTGTGAACGAAGACACCTATTCACAAAAGATGGACGTCACATCAATAAGAAGGTCAGAAGCTCTGTGACGGGCTCACAATTCCGGGAATTTTCTGAAAACCTTCAGACTCAAGAAAAAAAAAAGAATCCTGCTCTTAACTCCACGCCCAAACAGGAACTATAAATATTGCTCTCCAATTCAACTCACCATATCAGACATCTGATACCGACCGAACACTGTCAGACAAACTTCCTGCCAGAAGGTGGTGTTCGGTCATTCGGGTTAGATCCCGGTTATTAAAAAAAGACATGTTCACACAATAAAACTACAAATAACCGAGCATTACCGAATTTAAATATAATACCTTGCAAACAGAATCTCTTGATCTCGGAAAGAAATATTAACACAGCTATACAAAACATAAGATCACTATCAGAAAAATCCCTGCTATTCAATGATAACATCATCACACATGATATACATGCTCAATTTCTCTCAGAAACTTTGATGAAAATACAGAACAAAATGTATTAATAGAGACTTGTCCAACTAATTATCACTTCATTATCAGACCAGGAAAAATAAAAGGGGGGGGGGTTCTGGCCAAGGGTTAGGGTTACTTCAAAAAGGTATCGCCTTCTTTAATACCTGTCATTTTGCTGTGTTTGCAGCTTAATTTCCCCTCTGTGGGTCAGTAAAAGATAATTCACACATAAAGGCAATAACAAGGTCAACTTTCTATCACCTGAAGAACATTTCTATGATTAAAGGAATGATGACACAAGGAGACCTAGAAAAACTCATCCATGCATTTAAGATTACTGTAACAGTATCTTCCCAGGTCTACCTAAAAAAACAATCAGACATCAGCAGCTGATCCAGAACGCTGCTGCTCGTGTTCTGACTAGAACCAGGAAAGTAGAACACATCACCCCAGTTCTAAAGTCCTTCCTCTGGCTCCCTGTAGCTCAGAGAATAGACTTCTAAGTGATTTTATTAGTTTATAAATCATTGAATGGTTTAGCACCAGAGTACATTAGAGATCTGCTATCATGGTACAAACCATCCAGACCAATCAGGTCCTCCAGCTCTAGTTTACTGATCGTCCCTAGAACCAGAACCAAACATGGAGAAGCAGCTTTTAGTTTCTATGCTCCTCATATCTGGAACAAACTACCAGGAGAAAGCAAAGCTGCAGAGACGCTGAACTCTTTTAACTCTAAAATTAAAACTTACCTACTTAGACTCACTTATGAGTAACTGTTTTTACTTGTTTGTTTTTAATTGTCACACTCACTTGTCCCTACATTGATGTATTTTCTTGAATCTTTTCTTATTGTAACTGCTCATTTGTGATCTACTCATATGGTAAGCACCTTGAATTGCCCTGTGTTGAAAGTGTGCTATACAAATAAAATTCCCTTGCCTTCTATTCTATGCAGAAGCTTTCTTCAATTAATCATTAAAATTATTTTTAAGCTGGACTTTACTTAAATACTTTAATTTGTCCTTTTTGTCTTGGCAGGGGAAGGAGGGTCTCCAAAGATGACCGATTATTAATCTCTGCGATACAAATGGTACCAGGCCCAGGATATCAACACGTTTCTTTGATCAACAAGAGCTGGTTTATAGGGAGGAGATGACGCTATGCTGCCTTCAATCAAACCTTCCTGAGATGCTGGGAGAGATCGTACACACCGTGACCTACAGACATGTGCAACTGGACTTTTGTCTATGAACATATTCTATACCTGTGCAATAAAAATTTTGAAGTTAACTACTTGCATTGTGATTTGTAATTTCATTTTAGCAAACACTGGTTGGTGGAATCCATAGTGGCAAGGTAAGTTTATTTGTAGAGCACAATTCATACACAAGGCAATTCAAAGTGCTTCACAGTTGCATAAATTAAGAAAACAGATAAATAGGAAAAAAACTTAAAAAAGAATTAATTACAATAAAAAGCAAGAGTGCAGATAAAATACTTTCTTTTGTCATATGCACGGATAAAAAGAACAGTTTTCAGCCTGGATTTAAACATTGTTAGAGTTGAGGCTTGTCTCATATCCTAATGAAAACTGTTCCAGATTTTATCTGCCTGAAACTGAAATGCAGCCTCACCGTTTTTATTGTTGACTCTGGGAACCACCAGGAGACCCCTCCCTGAAGTTCTCAGGGCCCGAGATGGTTCCTATTTCTCTAACATGTCAGAGATGTACTTTGGTGTCAAACCATGAAAAGACTTGTACACAAGCAGAGCTGTTTTAAATTATATTCTCTGAGCGACAGGAAGCCAGTGCAGAGACCGGAGCACTGGACTAATATGGTCGTATTTCCTGGTTCTTGTCAGGACTCCAGCAGCAGCGTTCTGGATGTACTGCAGCTGTCTAACAGCTCGTTTAGAGAGGCCAGTGAGCAGGCCGTTACAGTAGTCTAACCTGCTGGAGACAAATGCATGGATAAGTCTCTCTAAGTCTGGTTTCCACACTATTCCTCTGATCTTAGAAATGTTTTTCAGATGGTAAAAAGCTGTTGATGTTATTGCTTTGATGTGGCTGTTTAAGTTCAGGTCCGAGTCCATGATTACCCCTAGATTTCTAACCTGATTTTTTGGTTGAAGACAGAGAGACTCAAGATGACTGATAAAACTTTCTCTTGTGTCTGTGGGACAGAAACAATGATCTCAGTTTTGTCTGAGTTTAACTAGATAAAG
This sequence comes from Apricaphanius iberus, assembly GCA_028564705.1. NCBI lineage: Eukaryota > Metazoa > Chordata > Actinopteri > Cyprinodontiformes > Aphaniidae > Apricaphanius > Apricaphanius iberus. Next base: position 16,359 of record JAPXFQ010001785.1, read on the forward strand.
TTGTTTTGCATCCACACACTGATCTGTTCAATACAGTGACAGAGTGAATCTATAGGCCCATGTTCACCTGCCGTCAGTGACACGTAGATCTGAGTGTCATCTGCGTAGTTATGGTAAGACACATTATTGCTGTTAATTAGCTGACCCAATGGAAGCATGTACAAGTTGAATAAAAGTTTAGTTTCTGTAGTTTCTAAATTAGTATCACAAAAACGCTAAGAGCTAGCTGAATCCATCCATGTAAAGTTTAGTTTCAAATCACCAAAATTTTCAGTCAGGCACTCAACAAAACTCAACAAAAATACTGTTGAAACAAAAACGAGCAGGTAAAATCTGTCTTAGCTTTGCCGTTATTTTGATAAAAAGTTTATTCCAAATGAAAACGGGATATTTCTGTACAACTGTAACACATAGGCACACATAGAAGCCATTTTGTGTTTTGAGCAGCAACCAATCAGAGCATCGAATAGCTCCATGTGGAAACCCCGTCTGTGAGTCACAGCCCGAGTCCCTCTGTATTCTTCTTCGTCATTAATCAGGGATTCTCGCCAGCTAAGAACGGGTGTTATCATTGGTTTCTGTGGACTCTCTGCTTTACAATGAGGTACAGCACAGAGCGAAAGTTTGGACACAACTTCTCATTCAATGCATTTTTTTAATTTTCATGACTACATTGTAGATTCTTAATTAATGGCATCCAAACTATGAATGAACACATGATGTATGGAATTACTGTATGTATTTAAACTGAAAGGGTGAAATAACTGAATATATGTTATATTTTAGATTCCTCAAAGTAGCCACCCTTTGCTCTGATTACTGCTTTGCATTATCTTGAGCTTCCAGAGGTATTCGCTTAGTACTTGTTGGTCCTTTTGCCTTCACTCTGCGGTTCAGCTCACCCCAAATCATCTCCATTGGGTTCAGGTCCTCTGACTTTGGAGGCCGGGTTATTTCACACTTTTATGTGTGTGTTCTTTGAGAAGGTGTGTCCAAACTTTTTTGCCTGTACTGTACGGCATGTCACATGGGATAAAGTTAGTGAAGCTTATTCAGAATGCGCAAAGCTCAGTGAGGGACAGACAATCGAAGAGATTCTGCTCTAGTTTATTTGATCCTATTTTATTTGAGAAATCAAGTAACTGTGCCAAACTGTGCCAAATTTGATACAGCTGGATTCTGCATAGACTTTTTTAAAATCAAAACCTCAATAACCTTCAATTATTTGTTATTACAGACACCAACAGTTGGTCTAAAGTCAAAAAGTGTGAGTAGTTAGTATTTATGATCCCCATTTACTTCTTTACAATGAAAAAAGCAGCTCAGTTCTCTATAATGTGTATTTTCTTCAGGCGGAATTCATATTTTCTGTCTTTCAACCTCAATTACTCATGTCCACTATGAATTTCTTGAGAATTTTCACATTCACAGCATCCACATAGACCTTCTTATTATATGAGAGCAATCTGAACATTTTAGACCTTTTACAAGCTGTGAAAAGCCTTCCAGAGTGTAGGAATGCCAAATTCATAAAAAAACGCCTAGATTTAAGATGTCTTAAAGTAGATAGTTTCAACACAAAATGAATCTTATTAGCTGTGTTTGAACCTGCATTAATGCATCAAAAATACTGCAGTAATCAACCTATGAATAGAAGTAACCCATACCAAAGGTTAATGACTTCTTATACAGATAATTTTACAACAAAACATTACTTAATCCAAAGAATGTTTATTTTCGCTTACATTTATCGATTTAGACATAAATCATTGGTGCTAATTAGTTTAAACTAAGTAAACTAATTTAGCTTTCATTCCAGCATTGCAATATAAGCCTTGGTCTTTAAGCATCCAGATTCCCACAGAACGGCGACATCAGAATTTCTGGTTTCTATTTTATTGCATATTTATACCTTCATTGTTTCTTTTATTTTAATCAGTAGTGTGTGTTACTAGCTTGGGTGATTAAAATGTTTCATATTTTTTTTCTATTGTAAATAAATTCTTTTGGAAAATTGTCATTTTATTCGACATACATAAGTGGTAAGCCTGAACCAGGCCTTAAGGTGTTAAACTATCACTGAGACTGAAATATTTGGCTATTAATATAGTTTCTGACTTGTCAGGTGGAATGCAATAATTTTCCAGAAATTATTAGTCTTATTGATTTCCATAAGCAATCCTTCACAAATATTCATAGCCAAATAGTTGCATCCTGGAACATACGTAAGTAGTTATTACATTAATAAATTGTGCAAATATAAGTTATGGTATTGTAGTTCCAATTTAAACTTGATTTTACAATGCATAAGTACATTAATTAATGTACTAGATTTTGATATGCCACAAAGTAGGGATGCAACGATACCAATTTTTTCAAAATCAATACTATACCGATACTTGGATTAGAGTATTTACCGATACCCAGTACAAAAGATTTTATGTGTCACAGTTTATAGGCCTCCGAAAAGGAATGCACTTTTTATTTCAGAATTTTCAGAGTTTTTATCAATTTTACACAACTTTATGAGAAGATAATTTTAGCTGGTGATTTTAATCTACATATAGATAACCTTTTAGATCCTTTATCAACAGATTTTTTAAATATTTTAAATTATATGGATTTTAGCCAACATGTCATGCAGCCGACTCACAACAGAGGACACACTCTGGACCTGGTCATCACGTATGGCCTGTCCATCATTGTGTCCTCTGTTGTTGACTTGGCTGTCTCTGACCACTACTGTGTGTTTTTTAATATCACTAGTTTTATCCAATCAGAGACCTCTGTGAGAACTGTCAGGAAGCGTCATCTATCCCATGAAGTGGCTGCAGGTTTTCTTGAAGTTTTTAAAAAATGTCCTCCTATACCTTTACCTGCCCCCTGTGATTTTATTGTTAATGATTTTAACAGTAGGCTTAAATCTGCTCTCAACCTGCTGGCTCCAATTAAAGTTATAAACCCTCATTCAAAACGTACAGTACCGTGGAGAAATGCAGCTATTAGAAAATTAAAGAGGAGCTGCAGGGTGGCAGAAAGGAAATGAAGGAAAAATAAAATCACAATAAATCATCAGATATACATAGAATATCTCAGACTATATAATAACGCTTTAAGAAATTCCAGAAATACATACTTTTCCAGAATCATCTCAGAACATAAAAATAATCCCAAAATTCTGTTTTCCACCATTGACAACATTTTACATCATAATTCTAATACTTTTCAGAAAACCCCCTCAAACACTCTTTGTGAGGAGTATGCAGACCACTTCAGAGGAAAGGTAGACACCATCAGATGTAATATTTTATCCTCTCAAACAAACATGGTTTTAGACAAATCAGAGTGTCTGCCTTCACCAGAGGAAACACTGGACAGTTTTGTCCTGGTAGAAGCTGGGACCCTTGATAAAGTTTTCTCCTCAGTGAGGCCCACCACAAGCGCTTTGGACCCGATTCCCACCAGGATTTTTAAGCAATTTTATGGTTCTTTTAAAGATGAGATTTTAAACTTTATGAATTTCTCCCTTCAGACGGGGGTTTTTCCTGCTGCCTTTAAAGCGGCGGTTGTTAGGCCCCTGCTGAAGAAGAGCAATTTAGATTTTAATGATTTAAACAACTACCGACCAGTATCTAACTTACCATTTTTAAGCAAAGTTTTAGAAAAACTTGTTTTTATTCAACTTAATGATTTTATTAACGCTCATAATGTCCTAGAGAAATTTCAGTCTGGTTTTAGGATGAACCACAGAACAGAGACGGCGCTTTTAAAGATTTTAAATGATTTTAAGCTATGATGCTAAAAAGGTGACAGTGTTGGTTCTTCTGGATCTAAGCGCTGCCTTTGATACAGTAGACCACACTATTCTTTTAACTCGTTTAAAACAGATCGGCCTCTCTGGTGCTGTTCACAAATGGTTCACATCCTACCTCACAGACACTTTTATGGTAAGTTTAGATACCTGTTCCTCTAAGGTCCATAAGATCACTTGTGGTGTTCCCCAGGGTTCAGTTTTAGGCCCAGTGCTTTTTAACCTGTATATGCTCCCTCTTGGCAGTGTTATCAGGAGACATGGAGTTAACTTTCACAGTTATGCTGTTGATACACAGTTGTACATCTCCATGTCCTTTGATGACACACGGCCAATGGATGCACTTTTTAACTGCATTTTAGGCATTAAATCCTGGATGGCAGAAAACTTTCTCCAGCTCAACCAGGACAAAACTGAGGTTTTAGTTATCGGTCCTGAGGCTCAGAGAGAAAAACTTTGACCAAAACTACAATCATTGTCTTTTAATTCTTCTTTACAAGTGAAGAACCTGGGTGTGATTTTTGACTCTGAGCTGACTTTTATCCCTCACATTAAAAACATCACCAAAATAGGTTTTTATCACCTAAAGAACATTGCCAGAGTCCGCCCCATTCTCTCTCGGGCCAATACGGAGACGCTAATGCATGCTTTTATCACCAGTAGAATTGATTATTGTAATGCCCTGCTTTCTGGTCTTCCCAAAAAGACTTCCTCAGGTTTACAGCTTTTACAGAATTCAGCAGCTCGTGTCCTGATGAAGACTAGGAGGCGGGAGCACATTTCACCGGTCTTAGAATCACTGCATTGGCTCCCCGTATGTTTTAGGATCGATTTTAAGGTTCTTTTAATGGTTTTTAAGTGTCTTAATGGTCTTGGGCCTTCGTATCTGTCAGAAATGCTTTTACCGTATGAACCCTCGCGGTCTCTGCGCTCCTCTGGCAGCCGTCTCCTTGTCATCCCCAAAGTCAGGACACAGACTCATGGTGAGGCGTCTTTTCATTATTATGGCCCTCACCTCTGGAACAGGCTGCCAGAGGACCTCAGGGCCGCAGAGAACGTTCATGTTTTTAAGAGCAGACTCAAGACTCACCTTTTTAGCTTAGCCTTTAACTAATTATTATTTATTAATATATTTTTTTTATCGCTCAGCATGTTTTACCTGATTTAATTTTTAGTTCAGCTTTTAACTGTTTATTTATTAATCTGCTTTGCATTTTTATTTGTTTTACACTTATTGTTTTATACTTTATATACTTTATATTTTATTAACTTTATATTTTAATGTATTTTAATCTTTCTTGCCAGTGTTTCCTCTCTGGGGAGCCCCCTGCATCGGGGGCGGTGGTCGGCTGTGGCTGCCTGGGTGCCCCCAGGTAGCGCTTGGGTGGAGGTGGGGGTACCAGCCCTCCCTCCTCTGGGCGCCCTGGGTGGGAGCCTTGGCTGCTGCTGTTGATCTGCTGCTGCTGATGCAGATGGCTCCATGATGGCATTTCCTGGCTCATCTGTACTCAGCCCGCTTTTTGTAGCTTCTAAGTGTGTGTGTGAGTGAGTATGGCTGATGGGTTGGGTTGGGAGGGGGTTGTATTTGCACTGATGATTTTATTTTTTGAAGGGGGGGTTTTGGGGTTATTTTAAATCTGTAAAGCACTTTGAGTAACTTTCTTTGTTTGAAAAGCGCTTTATAAATAAAGTTTGATTTGATTTGATTTGATTTGAAAGGGGGGGGTTTTGGGGTTATTTTAAATCTGTAAAGCACTTTGAGTAACTTTCTTTGTTTGAAAAGCGCTTTATAAATAAAGTTTGATTTGATTTGATTTGATTTGAAATGCCGATACTTCTGTCACACAAAAAAGTGCTACCAATTGGGAGTCAGGTTTCATTTTCTTTTCTGTTTATTACAAGAAATTATGGTGAATTAGGTAAAAAATAAAATATTAATAAAAATGACTAATATTCTCTGTGAAATTATTTATAGGGTTACGGTAAGCATTTCCACATCTGAAGTATCAGTTCATGGTATCGGTTAATGTTAACCGGTGCATTAGGCAGTATTGGGGCCGATACCCAATACCAGTATCGGTATCGGTGCATCCCTACCACAAAGTAGCAGGTCTGAAGAAGATCTCTCATGGCATTCTTGGGGATTTGGGATCAGGTTTGTAATGACTGCGGATGATCTGTTAGTGGAGCAGAAGAAACTCACCATCCTGAAGCAAACACCTGGACAGGTAGAACAAAGTCAATGTCACAAAACTGCACAAACTCATCATATATGACATCAGCAGTCATGTGACTCACCCTGCACATTCCCAAAAATCTCAAAGTCGACTGAAATGAGTTTGTCTTCAGGCATGATGAAGTTAAAGGCAGAGAATAGCAGCACATAGAGCAGCATGGCTCTGAGGTTATTTTTATTCTGACATTTGAAACTGCTCTGAGATGTCAAATTAAAAGCATCTTCCTGTTACAGCAGTCACAATCTAAATGTTACAACCTTCACAATAAAGCATCAAAAATCAGGACTTTATATTTAATCATTAATAGAGGAGGTAAATAAAAACAATCCTAGGTTTCTTTTTAATACAGTTGCCAAACTTACACAGAGTCATAGCTCTGTTGAGCCAACTATTCTCTCTTCTCTCAGTAGTGATGACTTTATGGGATTCTTCATAAGTAAAATAAATTCTATAAAGAATAAAATCATTGGCATTCTCCCAAACATGACTAACTCTCTCTCTGTTAGTGAGGCAGTATCAGAGAGAACTGTAGAACCATGTTTATGTCTGTACCTTTTTGATTCTGTTGAACTTTCGGAATTATCACAAATATTAGTTTCATCTAAAGCAAATAAGATAAAATAATAATCAAACTATTTATAAAGCGCTTTTCATACACAGTTGTATCTCAAAGTGTTTTACAGATTAAAATTGCCCGACATAAACTGCATTCCTAACCCACCCCCACAGAATTAAAAGCATGATCTCACATTATGGCCCCCTTCCCAATACATCCACATTGGACCGAGTACAGGTGAGCCAGGTCAGGTAAGATAAGAACATCAGCAGCTGAGGCACCGACCCAGGGCGCTCAGAGGAGGTGAGACTGAGACCCGCACCTCCAACCAAGTACTACCCAAAGAGCACCCAGGCCGCTACAGTCGACCACCGCCCCAAATGCAGAGGGCTCCCATATAGGAAACACTGGAAGGATGATTAAAATAAGTTATAATATTAACATAAACAGTGGCTAAATACAGTACAGAGCAAAAGTTTGGACACAACTTCTCACTCAATGACTTCTTTATTTTCATGACTACATTGTAGATTCTTAATTAATGGCATCCAAACTGTGAATGAACACATGATGTATGGAATTACTGTATGTATTTAAACTGAAAGGGTGAAATAACTGAATATATGTTATATTTTAGATTCCTCAAAGTAGCCATCCTTTGCTCTGATTACTGCTTTGCATTATCTTGAGCTTCCAGAGGTATTCGCTTAGTACTCGTTGGTCCTTTTTCCTTCACTCTGCGGTTAAGCTCACCCCAAATCATCTCCATTGGGTTCAGGTCCTCTGACTTTGGAGGCCGGGTTATTTCACACTTTTATGTGTGTGTTCTTTGAGAAGGTGTGTCCAAACTTTTGGTCTGTATATGATAAAATGAATAAGATTAAATCGTAAAACACTGATCAAATTAATCAAGTAAAATATGTAAAGCAATTTTACAGACAATAAATAATCAGTTAAAAGCTAAAAAGTTGAGTCTTAAAACATGAACGTTCTCTGCGGCCCTGAGATCCTCTATCAGCCTGTTCCAGAGGTGAGGGACATAATAATGGAAGGATGCCTCAACATGAGTCTGTGTCCTGACTTTGGGGATGACAAGGAGACGGCTGCTAGAGGAACGCAGAGACCGCGAGGGTTCATACGGTAAAAGCATTTCTGACAGATTATTTCAATTCAATTCAGTTTATTTATATAGCGCCGTTTCACAACAGATGTCATCTCGAGGCACTTTACAAGAACAGTTATTACAATACAATGTTTAATCTAGGAATTAGAGAACCACAGAAGATTGCGTCGTGACTTCTCAGCAATCCTTCACAATGAGCAAGCATGAGGCGACAGTGGAGAAGAAAAACTCCTTTTAACAGGAAGAAACCTCCAGCAGAACCAGGCTCAGCACAAGCGGTCATCTGCCGAGACCGTCTGTGGCTTGGAGAATACATAACAGAGACACAGAACAGAGACACAGAAAGAGCAACAGAACTGATGCAGAACTTTGTTGCAGGACGTGGAGAACTTTCCACCACTGGAATGCCATCTTAGTCAGGGTTGTCAAACAGGGCGGGTCAGGAGCACCTACTGTAGGAAGAGACAGGAAGAGAAAACAGGTTAGCGCTTGAATTGACAGCACATCATGCAGTTGAGGAGAAGTAGGAGAGAAAATAGGAACAGACCCTAATAATGTCCTCCAACAGCCTAAAGCAGCATAGCTACTAACATTAACCTGTCTCCTAGCTATTAACACTTTCTACCTGGCTTACATTAATCTATCTCTACCTAGCTACTCTACCACTTCATATCCCTTCCTAGCTTTTGACACTCTTCCTAGCTACTAACATTAACCTATCTCTTCCTATCTACCTGTCTAACCTGTCTCTAACTACCTATTAACATATCTCTAACTGTAAGCTTTGTCAAAGAGGAAAGTTTTAAGCCTAGTTTTAAAGACAGACAAATTGTCTGCTTCACAAACCAACCCTGGGAGCCGGTTCGATAGGAGGGGAGCCTGATAGCTGAAAGATCTGCCACCCATTCTACTTTTAGAAATCCTAGGAACTACCAGTAAACCTGCAGTCTGAGAGTGAACCCTATGTATGATGGAGCTAGATTATTAAGAGCTTTATATGTCAGAAGGAGGATCTTGAATTCTATTCTAGATTTTACTGGGAGCCAGTGAAGAGAAGCTAAAACAGGGGAAATGTGATCTCTTCTTTTAATATTCATCAGAATCCTAGCAGCAGCATTTTGAACTAACTGAAGACTTTTAATTGTATTCTGTGGACTACCTGATAATAGACAGTTACAGTAATCCAGCCTTGAAGTAACAAAGGCATGGACTAGTTTTTCAGCATCATTCCTGGACAGGATGGTTCTAATTTTTGCAATATTCCTAAGGTGAAAAAAGGAAATCCTACAGACTTCTTTAATGTGAGTTCTAAATGACATATCTTGGTCAAAAATGACACCGAGGTTCTTTGCTTTATTACTGGAGGCTAATTTAATGCCGTCCAGGTGAAGGGGCTGACTAAGTAGTTTCTTTTTCAGAGCTTCTGGTCCAAAGACGACAACTTCTGTTTTATCAGAATTTAGAAGCAAGAAGTTTAGAGTCATCCAAGTTTTTATGTCTTCCAGACATGCCTGTAGTCTACCTAACTGATTGGATTCATCAGGATTAATGGATAGATATAGCTGTGTATCATCTGCGTAACTATGGAATTTTATCCCATGCTGCCTAATTATTTTACCAATAGGAAGCATATATATAGTAAAGAGAATCGGCCCAAGCACTGAACCCTGTGGTACTCCGCAAGTAACTATTGAAGGTTGAGGAAGATCTATAGTTTACCTGAACAAACTGAAATCTGTTAGACAAATAAGATTTAAACCAACCTAGTGCTGTTCCTATTATACCGACACTTTGAAGCCTTTCTATGAGAATATTGTGATCAACAGTGTCAAAGGCAGCACTGAGATCTAACAGAACCAGAATGGTCACCAGTCCATTGTCTGAGGCTATGAGAATATCATTAGTAACCTTCACCAGAGCTGTTTCAGTGCTATGATGAGCTCTAAAGCCTGACTGAAACTTCTCAAACAGCTCATTATTGTTTAAATGCTCACATATCTGGTGTGCAACTATTTTCTCAAGAATTTTAGATAAGAAGGGAAGATTAGATATCGGTCTATAGTTAATTAAGTCGTTTTGATCAAGAGATGGTTTCTTAAGTAGAGGTTTAATTACAGCAAACTTAAACCATATCAATGTTCCTGGAGAGAAGCGAAGCTCCGTCCGTGATGGGAGTATTTTTTTGGGATCGGGATGGGACGGGAGCGACAATTGATTCCCGTGTCACCCTCTAGTCCCGGCTGCACAGGAGCTGTTGGAGGACGGTTAAGGGGTCCTGTCCTAATTGACTCCGCGCTAGCTACTGCTGGGCCTGGCTGTTCTACAGCGCGGAGCCGGGCCTCTAGCTCAGAAACCCTCACCTCCAAGGCTACAAAAATGCTGCACTTATAACATCTTCCATCTTCGCTAAAGGAGGCAGAGGAGTAACTAAACATCTGACACAGAGAGCAGGAGACAGGAGGAGATTCAGAGAGAGACGGAGGAACAGGAGACTAAGCGGTAGCCATGCTAGCCGTGAAGCTAAGCTAACCTAGCCCAGAAAACCAGTGTAACGCTTAACGAGTTCCCAAAACGTAAAGAACACCAACAGAATATAAGTGTTTTAATGTGTTTGTGTGTTAAAATAACTCAGAAAAACTTCTGGACGGAGAAAATTAGATACATTAAAATGGGCAAGAGCACCAAGATGCTTCAACCAAGTGAGTTAACAAACAGGAAATGACGCTATACGCCTTACCAACACAGTGTCCGTCTTCCAATCTGATAACCCTAACCCTAACCCCAAGACCATTAAGACACTTAAAAACCATTAAAAGAACCTTAAAATGGATCCTAAAACATACAGGGAGCCAATGCAGTGATTCTAAGACCGGTGTAATGAGCTCCTTCCTCCTGGTCTTCATCAGGATACGAGTTGCTGAGTTTCTAGAAGCTGTAAACCTGATGTAGTCTTTTTGGGAAGACCAGAAATCATTACAGTAATCGATTCTACTGGTGATAAAAGCGTCTCTGTATTGGTCAGAGAGAGAATGGGGCGGTTAAAAAGTGCATCCATTGTCATCAGGAGACATGGAGATGTACAACTGTGTATCATCAGCATAACTGTGAAAGTTAACTCCATGTCTCCTGATAACACTGCCAAGAGGGAGCCAAATACAGGTTAAAAAGCACTGGGCCTAAAACTGAACCCTGGGGAACACACAAATGTCTTATGGACCTTAGAGGAACAGGTATCTAAACTTACCATAAAAGTCCTGTCAGTGAGGTAGGATGTGAACCATTTATGAACAGCACCAGAGAGGCCGATCTGTTTTAAACGAGTTAAAAGAATAGTGTGGTCTACTGTATCAAAGGCAGCGCTTAGATCCAGAAGAACCAACACTGTCACCTTTTTAGCATCATAGCTTAATCTAAAATCATTTAAAATCTTTAAAAGCGCAGTCTCTGTGCTGTGGTTCATCCTAAAACCAGACTGAAATTTCTCTAGGACATTATGAGCGTTAATAAAATCATTAAGTTGAATAAAAATAAGTTTTTCTAAAACTTTGCTTAAAAATGGTAAGTTAGATACCGGTCAGTAATTGTTTAAATCATTAAAATCTAAATTGCTCTTCTTCAGATTCACTACCACCACTTTAAAGGCAGCAGGAAAAACCCCGTCTGAAGGGAGCAATTCATAAAGTTAATAATAATGATCCATAAAATGGCTTAAAAAGCAAAGTGGTGATCGGGTCCAGAACACAAGGTGGGCCTCAGTGAGGAGAAAACGTTATCAAAGATCCCAGCTTCTACCAGGAATAAACGGTCCAATATTTCCTCTGGTATAGAGACTCAGATTTGTCTAAAGCATGGGTCACCAAAATTATACAGATATATAGTTTATCTTTATGATAACAAACATAATTCTATATTAATAAGCTATGTAATTACACACAAATGTTAATAATGATTTATGACAGGAAACAGATACATTTCAACATACAACACTTTATTTCTAATAATCTCTCAGTGCATTTTAATTTTTTGCTATTTCTAGAACATTTCCACCTTATGCTGTCCCTGAGAGAAACTTGGTGGCCCTTGGTCCAAAACCATGTTAGTTTGAGAGGACAAAAAAAATTACATCTGATGGTTTCTACCTTCCCTCTGAAATGGTCTGATAACTCCTCACATAATAATAATAGTACTGTGTCTATGGTGGAAAACAGAATTTAGGATTATTTTTATGGTCTGAGATGATTTTTTTCAAAATATGCATTTCTTAAGATGCTTACTGTGTATCTAAACCTTCAGTATGTTTGTTGGACCCAATCCCAATAAAAATGGAAAAAAAGAATAGAACAAACAACAGTCTTTCATAAATACAAAATGACTTTACAATCTCTGAAATGAATAACAGTTATAACAGTAATTGTAATAATAACTGTAAACAGTTTCAGCACGCCACCATACAACGTGGTGCAGCACACCAGTTCGGCTGTCATAAGCAAGGAGGCATTTCTCTTTAGCTACAGTGAAGTGTTTTGAATTAACTTTGTAAGGCAGACAATCAGTGAGGGCTAGAAGCTGTTAACAAGGAGTCAGACACAGGAGACGGGTGAACAAAGCCCTGAGAGGCTCCAATGCAAAACTGGCTGTCATAAAATATAAGACATGAAGCCTCGTCTTTGTTTATAAGAGGAAAACATTTTTTCTTCTGGGATTTCCTAGAAAACTTTGTCATAATGTCTGTATGACTGTCCTGAAATGACTTTTCTTGTAAAGATGACGTCTGTTATGAATGGGTGCTATAGAAATAAACTGAAGGGAATTGACTCAAAAAGGCTGAACAACCTGATAAAGAAAACTGGTTCTGTTATGGTTCTGTTCTGGGGACGACTGTGGAACCACTGGAGACGATGCAAAGAAGGATTGTTCATAAAATCATGTAAATGAGGTACAACCCTGAAAATCTGCTTAATTAAACTGTCATGCATAACAGAGTGTCTTTAGTCAGATGCTAATTCAGAGTTCCTGTGATACAGACCACTACAGGAGATCCTGCCTCCCTTCAGCCAGTAACATCTAGGATAACTCTGAAGAACCTTGAAAAATATATCTTACAGCAATACTCAGTTTCCCTCCAGGAAAAGTCTAGTACTTTTGAATTTTAAAATGAAGATGTTCCCGTTGGACCAGCAGTGCAATGAAAGTGTCCCAGTCAGACCAGTGCTCTGAAAAGGAAGGAGATGGCAGCTCCTGAAGCCAAACCTAGAGACAAGAAGAACGCCATGATGGCTCCTGCAGTTTCTGCTTCATGAGGAAGAACGTTCCTGCAGAACAACAGAGCATCATTTCATGATTAGAGATTAACATATGGAAGAAACACAGAAATTATTCAAAATGCAATAAATCTGTATATGGTTTGATTTTTTCAGTTTCAAAATAAAAAAACAAAAAAACAATAAACTGCATAGTTTTTGGATTTTTCAGTTTTTGAAAGCCAAAAGTAAAAACACAATATTTAACAAATACAAATCTGACAGTCTTCATGGCACTTCTGATCTATTTCTCAGTAAAATGATGATAGGTAGTCATGTTAAAGTTTAACATGACTACCTATCATCATTTTATAGACAAATAGATCAGAAGTGGTGGGAAGACTGTCAAATCCGCCTCTGTCTGCAGGGGGCGCTGCTGACACAGGATAAGAACAGAAGATTTCAGTGGAACAGATTTTTGCACAGGACCTGTTCCACCGAACAAGACAAAACCTTTTTTGTTTTAACCTGCAAATTAGGAAAAATTAAACGTTTTTCCCTGTACTTTTCATTTTTCAAATTTGGTTTTAAAGCAAAATAAGAAAAAAAAACTGATTTTATTTTGAAATGGATAAACCAAAGAACGACCCATACATGGATTATAATATTATTATGCTAACTGAATCCCTGTTCTCAGGAACGTGTGTGGTTGTTTTGGGTTTCTTACTTTGGTCCGTAGCACATGCAGAGACTGGCCAGGTAACCATTAGAGAAGGCGAAGACGGCCATGAAGGCGATAAAGAAAGCGTCATGTTGGAAGAAGACGGGCAGATGGGAGCGAGGCTGAACATTGCAGAACATAAAGAGAGGAACGAAGACAACCCGAGCCATGATGGAGAGGGGAAGGACCCGGCTGTCTTTACCCGGCTGCAGACACACAAACCACAACATCCATGGCTGCTACCTGACCAGATCAGTGACTGTGTGGACCAATCAGAAACTCACCCACAAGCAGACAGCTGTTAGGCTCCGCCCAGTCCAGTCACACAAGTTAAAGAGCAGAAAGCAGCTGACAGGGATAAAGTAGAGCTCTGTGCAGAAAACACAAAGATCAATCATTCTCAGGGTCAGGCGGCACCTGAGGCAGGTGAGTAGGAGGTCATGTGACCACCAGGGGGCGACTAACCCCAGGAGCTTCCATCTGCAAGCGTCGATCGCGTGTCAGCCGTGATGGCGGGAAACGTGCCGATGGTGACGGTGAAAGTGAGACAGACGGACAGCGCCAGGACCCAAATCTGAGGTTCAAAGGTCACAGTTTAGATTCAAAGGTCACAGGTTAGGTTTAAAGGTCACTAGTTAGGCTCAAAGGTCACTGGTTAGGTTTAAAGGTCACTGGTAAGTTCAAAGGTCACAGGTTAGGTTTAAAGGTCAATAGTTAGGTTTAAAGGTCACAGGTTAGGTTTAAACTACAAACACTGGGACTCCTCAGGGCTGTGTACTCTCCCCCTGGCTCTTCTCGCTGTATACAAACTGCTGCACCTCCAGTCACCGGTCCGTAAAGCTGATCAAGTTTGCGGACGACACCACCCTCATTGGACTTATCTCAGACGATGATGAGTCCGCCTACAGGAGAGAGGTGGACCGGCTGGCTTCTTGGTGCAGTCACAACAACCTGGAGCTGAACGCCCAGAAGACAGTGGAGATGATCATGGACTTCAGGAAAGTCACAGCTCCACCGTATCCCCTCACCCTGATGGACTCTCCCACCCCCATCTCCATCGTGGACTCCTTCCGTTTCCTGGGCACCACCATCACCCAGGACCTCAAGTGGGAGCCAACCATCAGCTCCCTCATCAAGAAGGCCCAGCAGAGGATGTACTTCCTGCGGCAGCTGAGGAAACTCAAGGTGCCGACCGAGATGCTGGTGCAGTTCTACACGGCCATCATCGAGTCCATCCTCACCTCCTCCATCACCGTGTGGTTCCCCGGCGCCGCAGACCGGGACAAACACCGACTGCAGCGCATCGTGCGTGCTGCTGAGAAGGTGATTGGCTGCAGGCTCCCATCCCTCCGGGACCTGTTCTCCTCCAGGACCCGGAGGCGTGTGGGTCGGATCACAGCTGACTCTTCTCACCCTGGACACCGACTATTCTCCCTCCTCCCCTCAGGCAGGAGGCTACGGTCCATCCAGACCCACACCTCCCGCCACCTGAACAGTTTCTTCCCCTCCGCCATCAGACTCATGAACAATAACAAGACCCGATAGTTCAGTTAAAGACCCATGTAGGATAGAACCATCTGCACTACGTAACTTTATTTTACTGCACTGTGTGGTCTGATCACACTTAGATCTGCTGCTGTCATTCACCTGCACATCTGTGAATGGAACCCTGCTGCTGTTCTTATGTTAAAAGGATGTTTATCTCTTCATAGTTCTTTTATATTACATACAGATTATAATATTTATAAAGACTTTAGCCTTATAGCTCATTCTTTTTATTTATGTTAAATGTTTTATGTTGCACAATTGTACTGAGAAAAATTCCTAGTTTGTGAACTTGTTCCCAAACAATGGCAATAAAACCGATTCTGATTCTGATTAAAGGTCACTGGTAAGTTCAAAGGTCACAGGATAGGTTTAAAGGTCACTGGTTAGGTTTAAAGGTCACTGGTTAGGTTTAAAGGTCACAGGTTAGGTTTAAAGAACACTGGTAAGTTCAAAGGTCACAGGTTAGGTTTAAAGGTCACTGGTTAGGTTTAAAGGTCACTGGTTAGGTTTAAAGGTCACAGGTTAGGTTCAAAGGTCACAGGTTAGGTTTAAAGGTCACAGGTTAGGTTTAAAGGTCACTGGTAAGTTCAAAGGTCACAGGTTAGGTTTAAAGGTCACAGGTTAGGTTTAAAGGTCACTAGTAATCCACAGCTTTGAAGGTCAAAGCTTCTCTGAAGTCAGTATTTGTCTGTGATACTGTCACATACTGCGGTTGCTTATTGTGGGGTTATGATCAAAAAATAACCTGCAGCAGGATAAATCCACATTATGTTGTAAATGATCATTATCACTGGATACAAACTGGGTGTATCAGAAACTTTAGGTACAAATATGTGGACTGTTGGAATTCCTTTATTAAAAGTGTCTTGGTATGATGACACATTGATTGGAAAAAAACGGGATGAACCCAACTCTCACTGATATTTGAGTTTATGTTCATATTTATGGTCAATCTATATCAAACATTAGAACTCAGATTCACTGCATGGAATATTGTTTTAAATTCCTGAAACATTTATTCTGAATTTCTTTGTTTCATTTTCATACTGATACAATTAGAACCCTTAACAGAGAATAAAGTGAATGTAGCGTCTGACCTTCTTAAAGATCCCCATCATGGAGACGTTTGGATGATTTTTCTCATCAGCTGCAGCAGATTTAGTCTCTGCAGAACAAGAACATATCTAACTGAAGATAAGCTGCTGATGGACGATCATCCAACCACTGACATGAGCTCCATACCTGTGTTCATCAGAGAAACTGTGTTCTGCTCATCAGCTGCTGTTTGATTTTTGTTCCTTTCTTGGTAAAACTGGAAAAACTTCTGAAATGACATTTTTCACACATTAACTAGGAAATATAGAATATATAGTTTAATATTAATGCAGCATGAGTTACAATCTATGGTCAGAAAGAGACACACTAAGGTCTGTCCATAATAAGTTTGCTTGAATGTGTTCAAATCATCTTAAACTGCAGATTGTTGTTTTGTTTGCTCTGTCAGATTATAAGGTGGCAGCAAAGTTTAACAGATCCATGAAATCAACATAAATCTGAGACAAAAACAAACTAAGAAGAAATACAGCGGAGAGTGTGATGATCCAGTCTGAATTTAAATCAGAATCAGAATCAGCTTTAATGGCCAAGTATGACACATACAAGGAATTTAACTCCGACAACTTTTCTCTCCAGTACAGAACTTAAATAAGTGAAATTAAAAAACGAAAAAAAATAAAATAAGATAAATAAAAATAAAAATAAAGGATAATATATACACCAAACCAGGGTTATTGTACAGTAAGTATATACAGCAGTGCAGAGTTTTAGTTTATTGTTCATGTGAATGGACTCAGACTCTGTGACTATTCAGAGTTCATCAGAGCGACAGCCTGGGGGAAGAAACTGTTCTTGTGTCGGGTGGTTTTGGCGTACAGCGCTCTGTAACGCCGGCCTGAGGGGAGGAGCCTAAACAGAGTGTGGCCAGGGTGTGAGGGGTCAGTGGTGATTTTTCTGGCCCGCTTCCTGACCCTGGCCCGGAATAGGTCCTCAATGGAGGGAAGATCAGTACATATGATCCTCTCTGAGGACCTGACTGTTCTCTGCAGTCTGTCCTTGTCTTGCCTGGTGGCGGATCAGAACCAGACAGAGATGGATGAGGTCAGGACAGACTGGACTATTGCTGTGTAGAATATGGTCAGCAGCTCCTGGGGCAGGTTGAACTTCCTGAGCTGACGCAGAAAGTACAGCCTTTGCTGGGCCTTCTTCCTTATAGAGTCAATGTGGGAGGTCCACTTCAGGTCCCGTGTGATGGTGGATCCTAGGAACCTGAAAGACTCCACTGTGGGGACTGGCCTGTTGGTGATTATGAGAGGAGATGTTGATGGGGGTCTCTTCCTGAAGTCGACTGTCATCTCCACAGTTTTGAGTTGGTTTAGCTCCAGGTGGTTCTGACTGCACCAGAGGACCAGCTGTTCCACCTCCCTTCTGTATGCAGACTCGTCGCCGTCACGGATGAGTCCAATGACGGTGGTGTCATCTGCAAACTTCAGGAGTTTCACAGAAGATTCTCTTGACGTGCAATCAGTGGTGTAAAGGGAGAAAAGCAGTGGGGAGAGAACACATCCCTGGGGGGGGCCGATGCTGAGGGACCGGGTGCTGGATATGAAGTTACCCAGTTTCACCTGCTGCCTCCTGTCAGTCAGGAAACTGGTAATCCACTGACAGGTGGAGGGAGGCACGGTGAGCTGGGACAGTTTTTGGTGGAGGAGCTCTGGGACGATGGTGTTAAATGCAGAGCTGAAGTCCACAAAGAGGACCCGAGCGTAGGTACCTGCAGAGTCTAGGTGTTGCAGGATGTAGTGGAGAGCCATGTTGACTGCATCAGCCACTGACCTGTTTGCTCTATAGGCGAACTGCAGGGGGTCTAGCAGGGGATCCGTGATTTCCTTCAGGTGGGACAGCACCAGTCGCTCAAAGGATTTCATGACCACAGATGTCAGGGCAACTGGTCTGTAGTCATTTAATCCTGTGACAGGGGACTTCTTGGGAACCGGGATGATGGTGGAGCGTTTGAGGCAGGAGGGGACCTCACACAGCTCCAGGGAGTTATTGAAGATCTGAGTGAAGATGGGAGCCAGCATGTTCAGCACAGACTTTCAGACAGGACGGAGACACTCCATCAGGACCTGATGCCTTCTTAATCCTCTGTCTCTGAAATAGTTGGCGCACATCCTGTTCGCAGATCGTCAGCGCAGGCAGGGGGTCAGGTATGGGGATGGTTTGGGGTGATGCTAGGCCTTTTGTGATGGAGATGGTGGGGGAGGTGGAAGGTGTGAAAGTTGTTTCAAACCTGAGAAAAAGTCATTGAGGTCCTCAGCCAGGCGGGGGCTCCCCACAGGGTGGGGGGATGGTCTCCTGTAGTTGGTAATGGTCTGCAGGCCCTTCCAAACTGCAGAAGAGTCGTTGGCAGAAAAACGCTCCCTCAGTTTTTGGCTGTAGATTCTTTTTCCTGCCTTGATCTCCTTTGTCAGCTTGTTCCTGGCCTGCTTGTACAGGTCCCGATCCCCACTCCTGTAGGCCTCCTCCTTGTCCTGGCGTAGCCATCTCAGTTCTGCAGAGAACCATGGTTTGTTGTTGTTGAACGTGCAGAAGGTTTTGGTCTGCACACACATGTCCTCACAAAAGCTGATGTAAGATGTCACAGTGTCAGTCAGTTCGTCCAGGTCTGAGGCTGCTGCTTCAAAGACGCTCCAGTCAGTGCAGTCAAAGCAGGCCTGTAGCTGCATCTTTGACTCATCAGTCCATCTCCTCACAGTTCTTACTACAGGCTTAGCAGATTTCAGCTTCTGCTTGTAAGATGGGATGAGGTGGACCAGGCAGTGGTCGGAAAGTCCCAAAGCAGCACGGAGGACAGAGCGATATGCATTTTTTATTGTGGTGTAGCAGTGATCTAAAGTGTTCATGTCCCTGGTGGGACACGTCACATGTTGTTTATATTTAGGCAGTTCAAGGTTGAGATTTGCTCTATTAAAATCCCCGAGAATGATTAGCAGAGAGTCCGGGTGATTTTTCTCCACGTCTGTGATCTGATCGGCGAGGTGATGTAACGCCTCCGTCACACACGCCTGCGGTGGAATGTATACAGCGACCAGCACAAACGAGGCGAACTCCCGCGGTGAATAAAATGGTTTACAGTTTATGAAAACAGACTCTAGGTGAGGGCTGCATGTCTTCTTTAACACTGTGACATCTGTACACCAACCTTCGTTTATGTAGAAACACGTTCCTCCTCCCTTTGACTTCCCAGACAGTTCCACGCAGCGGTCCGCTCGGAACAGCTGGAAGCGCGGCAGCTGTAGTGCGCTGTCCGGGATGTGTTCACTGGACCAGGTTTCAGTGAAGCAAAAGGCGGCAGAACGACGAAAGTCTGAGTTCTTGGATAGGAGAAGGAGCAATTCATCCATTTTGTTAGGCAGAGAGCGAACGTTCCCAAGGTGTATGGATGGGAGAGCGGTGCGTAATCCCCGCTGTCGCAATTTAACGAGCACACCAGCTCGTTTCCCACGCCGGCGTCTCCGTCTAAATCCACAGAGCGCTGCTGCTCCTCCAGTCAGAATCTCCATAAAGTAGTCTGGTTGATTAAAAACCGGTGAAAAAAGTCCGGCACTGGATAGTCCTATTTGTAGGATGTCCTCTCTGCTCATTTTAATAGCAGAGGGAGTGCAGAAAACTATGCAAAAAAGTAAAATTGTATCAAGTACTAGGGAGCGAAGTACCGAGGCGTCCATCCGTGGCGCCATCTTAGATCTATCAAAGGATCTATTAAAGATCCTTAGTTTAATAGTTAAATAGTTTCTAGGTGTTGTTTTTAGATGAAAAATTCAATTGGAAAGCACATATAAAATACATAAAAAGGAAAGTCAGTAAAAGTATTGGTATATTAAATAAAGTGTGTGTATGTTGTATTGTTCTATGATTCTCCCACATTTCAGTTAATGTGAATGGGGAAACACATATAGCAGCTCTGCTGCCCCCTTGTGTTTGTTATAAAAAACTGTAATGAGAATAATTAGCAAAAAAGACGATAGAGCAAATACTAACAGCTTATTTGTTGCAACTAGACAGCTTACATTCAAGGTTCTTGTTGATATAAAATATTATTTGTTATGTGGAAAGCCAAACAAATGATTTTACCAACAAATGTGCAACATTTATTTAGTTTTGTTGCACAGGGTGAAGAAACTATTCTCAAATATATATGGAGTGAAATTATGGAAGTCTCTGAATGAAGAATTTAAATGTTGTACAAGTGTTTATAAGTTTAAAAGAATGTATAAAAATGAAATTATGAA
This sequence comes from Apricaphanius iberus, assembly GCA_028564705.1. Taxonomy (NCBI): domain Eukaryota; kingdom Metazoa; phylum Chordata; class Actinopteri; order Cyprinodontiformes; family Aphaniidae; genus Apricaphanius; species Apricaphanius iberus. Next base: position 36,946 of record JAPXFQ010001785.1, read on the forward strand.
TGAGTACATAAAAGTTTAAAACAGATTTTTATAATATAAAATGAAAGATAATTGGTTTTAGTGTTAATAATTTTATCTTGTTCCTGTTCCTCTTTGTTCTTGTTAAAAATGTTCTGTATGTAAGGTAGTACTGACTGAGTGATGTCACAAACAAATAATAAATCAATCAATAAAAATAGACATCTGTTGTGATTTGGTGCTATATAAAAACTGAATGGAATTGAATTTACCAGTTTGGGTAACATGATGTAAGACAAGATGGAGATGAAAACAACGACACAGGCTACGATGAAATAACCGAACGCTGCATCCTCCAGCTCAGAACCGCCTGCAAAAGATGAAGATGAGAGGAGATGGAGGAAATAACACTACTTTACAATGTTCCTTATTCATGACATCACATTTACACAGATCAAACTTGTTACAAGTTAAGGTAACATTGCAAATTATTGAAAAGTTCTGGAAATCTTATTTAACAGACTTGCAATGGCGCAGATCATGGAAAAGGCAGCAAAGGTCCCGGCGAGTCCTTGACCACTCATGATGGGAGTCGTGTAAGAAGTGGGAAGCAAACCGGCCATCCCAAAGAGACTGCCCTGCAGCACCGCTCCAAAAGCTGTAAATGAACAAGTGTTATGAAGCGCTTTGTAAAAAACGATGGCATCATGATTCCTTCCTCGTTTAAGATTTCATGTCAAGGAAGATCTATGAACAGCAAGCTGGCATTTTTTTGGTTCTGACACAGAACTACCAGAAATAGAACAGCCTTTACAAAGCAACAGTGAAGCACTTAGCCGTCACAGGGGAGCGGTTAGAATCAGCCATGCAGCTAAAAGGGAGCCACAACAGAATAGAATACAGTAGATTGGAATAGAATTAACCTAATAGAATAAAATACAGTACAATATAGTAGAATAGAACAGAATCGAATAAAGTAGAATGGAATAGATTAGCATACAGTAGACAAGAGTAGAATCAAACATAATAGAATAGTATACAGTAGAATAGATGTAACAGTTTACATGGTTTCATTCCACTTGCGCTGAATGCATAGACTGTAAAAAAGAATAGACAGCGCCTCCTAACTCCTCCCCATTTACCAGAATGACTTTCATGGGGGAATTCATGGCGGATTCACAGACTCCTCCTCCCCAGCTCTGATGAAGCATGTTCCTAAAAAGGGCATAGGGGCGGGATCTTCAGTGTAGACTTTGACATCGCGGGGCGTGTATGGGCGTGTAGTTCGGTCGTAATCGCGCCCATTCTGCTCCAGCATCTTTAGCTCTGATGCTAAACTTGGCTCGGCCCCCTCATTAATTATGCAAGATTTCAAAACATTATCTTACGAAAACCAGCCTGGTGCCCAGGTTTTTTATGAGCCCAGCGTTATCTCAGGAAGAATATGTAGCCATAGAAAGTTTAAAACAATGGGGCACCAGGCATTAAAGTTGGTTTTAACGTGTCTAAAGTCCAATGCTTTTCAATGGGGGCCTAGTGGCCAAATGGAGGTACTACAGCAATGGAGGAGCAATGGCGGCCTCCATGGTATGCGGTCACAAAGCAGAGCAGCCAGCAGCCATTGGCTGAATGGCTATAAAACGGGGAAAAAGCGCCCCCCTCCCTTGCTGTGGTCGTTTATGTGAAGGTGGCAGCAGCAATCACTGCCAGTCTGTGATGGCTACACCAGAGGTGAGTTGTGTTGTTCTGTACAACGTGGCGTAGAAATGTATTATTGATTTGTAAAACTTGTTTAATCAACTAACAGACTGTATTGGGTACTTAGTGCGCGAGTGCCTGACACTAGTTTATTTGTTTTTCCATTGTTTAATATTGTAAAATACTGCAATGCTAATACGGAATGCTAACGGGAGGTTTTGTTATAGTCTGCTGTACAGAGCTGTGTGTGAGGAGCCGTATGCACTGACTGACACCGTTATGTTCCCATTCAGGAAATAAATTGCCAATGACCATCCAGAAAACTGCTTGTCTTCCATTCACACCAACACAACGCAGAGTTGAGGGGTTTATTTGGGCTGACATATAGCAGCAGTAAAGCAGAACCCGGTTACATAGAGTAGAATAGAACAAAATACAGTATAATAGAATAGACTAGAATACAGTAGAAAAAATACTGTAGAATAGAGTGTAATAGAAGAGAAAAGAATAGAATATTGTAGAATAGAATACAGCAGAATAGAATATAGAATAGAATACAGTAGAATATAATAGAATACAATAGCATACAGTGGAATAGAATAGAGCAGAATATAATAATATATTCCTTTATGGTCCCACAATGAGGAAATTCAGATATTACAGCAAAAGTGACGGGTAAGAAAGGCATTGATTGCATACAAGTATCATTATATATAAACAGGTGAATTTAAAAAAATCACAAACAATAAGTTCATTAAGGACAAAAATTACACAGATTAACAAATTGTAAAAAGTCCTGTGCAGTTTTAAAAAGAAATCTGCTGTATCCTAAACTTTTGTTCCTAAGAAAGGCTAAACAGACATCCCACAAAATATCTGATTTATGTAACTATTAACAGCGACTAAGACGTTATTATTGACAAAAATTAATGGATGGTTGGATGGAAAATGAAAATGTTGGTTATTTAAGTGAAATTGACCTGATAATCAGGAATGATTATTTAAACAGTCTCTGTAAGTATATGGAGGAGTGAAACAGCAGAGACTGCATACAGTATATAAGCATATCCCCCCCCCCCCCCCAGGAAGACCAACACCATCCAAACCTCTAAATGATTCATTTAGATGATTCAGATTATTCCTGTACTCTATCAAGAACACTCTGGTTCTGATTAAATGATTACAATGTTAAGTGAGCTCACAGTTGATGATGACTATCTTCACCATGGTCGCGGAAAAGAAAGACAGCGGCTCCAGAGGAACTTTGACAAGGACAGCAGTGATGATGAAGACAACCATGATGATGAAGAGACTTCCCATCACACGCAGACGCTGAGGAATACTGGCAGAGCAACAGGAAGACAAAAGTTTCAGTCCAGCCAAATCCAGCTTTAGTAGTAAGAAACGGTCTGTTTCCACTATTGAAAGATCAGCAGATGTGCATCGGCTCTGTCAGAATGTTTGTGGCTCCACTTTCTGGGCCACTTCAGGAACCAACCATGGTACCAGGTTGGAAATGGCCCAGTAGACTTACTGGATGGACGCTGTGGTTAACACTTGCTGATTGGTTGGAAGTTGGAGGGAAATGATGTCAGCAGAAATCGTCAAACAACAAATATTTGTGATAAGAAGAGTTTCTGGTGAAGCATTTCATGACAACATGGCAAAAAAACACATGGCAACTATCCCTGCTTCTTCTTCTCTGGTTATTCTAAATGACTGTGGGCTGCTACATCCATCCATCCATCCATCCATCCATTAATCCATCCATCCATCCATCCATTAATTCATCCATCCATCCATCCATCCATTAATTCGTCCATTCATCCATCCATCCATTAATTCATCCATCCATCCATTAATTCATCCATCCATCCATCTATCCATCCATCCATCCATCCATTAATTCATCCATCCATCCATTAATTCATCCATCCATCCATCCATCCATTAGTTCATCCATCCATCCATTAATTCATCCATCCATCGATCGATTAATTCATCCATCCATCCATTAATTCATCCATCCATCCTTCCATCCATCCATTAATTCATCCATCCATCCATTAATTCATCCATCCATCCATTAATCCATCCATCCATCCATCCATTAATTCATCCATCCATCCATCCATCCATTAATTCATCCATCCATCCATTAATTCATCCATCCATCCATTAATTCATCCATCCATCCATCCATCCATCCATCCATCCATCCATTAATTCATCCATCCATCCATTAATTCATCCATCCATCCATCCATCCATTAATTCATCCATCCATCCATTAATTCATCCATCCATCCATTAATTCATCCATCCATCCATTAATTCATCCATCCATCCATCCATCCATCCATTAATTCATCCATCCATCCATCCATTAATCATCCATCCATCTTAATTCATCCATCCATCCATTAATCCATTAATCCATTAATCCATCCATCCATTAATCCATTCATCCATCCATCCATTAATTCATCCATCCATCCATCCATCCATTAATTCATCATCCATCCATCCATTCATCCATTAATCCATCCATTAATTCATTCATCCATCCATCAATCCATTTATCTATTCATCCATCCATTAATCATCCATCCATCCATCCATTAATCCATCCATCCATCCATCCATCAATCCATTAATCCATCCATCCATCCATTAATCCATCCATCCATCCATCCATTAATTCATCATCTCATCCATCTAATTCATCCATCCATCCATTCATCCATTATCATCCATCCATCCATCCTAATTCATCTCCATCCATTAATTCATCCATCATCCATTATCATCATCCCATCCATCTTCCATCCATCCATCCATTAATCATCCATCCATCCATTAATCCATCCATTAATTCATCCATCCATCCATCCATTAATTCATCCATCCATCAATTAATTCATCCATCCATTAATTCATCCATTCATCCATCCATCCATCCATCCATTAATTCATCCATCCATCCATCCATCCATTAATTCATCCATCCATCATCCATCCATCCATCATCCATCCATTAATTCATCCATCCATCCATCCATCCATCCATCCATCCATCCATTAATTGATCCATCCATCCATCATCCATTAATTCATCCATCCATCCATCCATCATCGATCCATCCTCCATCCATTAATTCATCCATCCATCCATCCATTAATTCACCATCCATCCATTATTCATCCATCATCCATCCATTAATTCATCCATCCATCCATTCATCCATCCATCCATCCATCCATTATTCATCCATCCATCCATCCATCCATTAAACATCCATCCATCCATCCATCATCCATCCATCATCCATCCATCCATCCATTATTCATCCATCCATCCATCCATCCATTAAACATCCATCCATCCATTATTCATCCATCCATCCATCCATTAATTCATCCATCCATTAATTCATCCATCCATCCTCCATTAATTCATCCATCCATCCATCCATAATTCATCCCATCAATCCATTAACCATCCATCCATTAATCCATCCATCCATCCATCCATCCATTAATTCATCCATCCATCCATCCATCATCCATTAATTCATCCATCATCCATCCATCCATCCATTAATCCATCCATCATCCATTCATCATCCATCCATTCCATCCATCATCATCCATCCATCTCATCCACCATCCATTAATTCATCCATCCATCCATCCATCCATTAATTCATCCAACCATCCATCATCCATTAATTCATCCATCCATCCATGCATCCATTAATTCATCTAACCATCCATCCATCATCCATTAATTTATCCAACCATCCATCCATCCATCATCTTCCCATCCATCCATCCATCATCCATTAATCCAACCATCCATCCATCCATCATCCTTCCATCCATCCATCCATCATCTATCCATCCATCCATCCATCCATCATTCATCCATCATCCATTAATTCATCCATCCATCCATTAATCCAACCATCCATCCATCATCCATTAATCCATCCATCCATTCATCCATCCATCATCCATGAATTAATTCATCCATTCATTAATTCATCCATCCATCCATCATCCATCCATCATTAATTCATCCATCCATCATCGATCAATCCATCCATCCATCCAACCATCCATCCATCATCTATCCATCCATCATCTATCCATCCATCCATCCATCCATCCATCCATTAATTCATCCATCCATCCATCCATTAATTCATCCATCAATCCATTAATTCATCCATCCATCCATCCATTTAATTCATCCATCCATCATCCATCCATGCATCCATCAAAAAATCCATCCATTCATCATCCATTAATTCATCCAGCATCCATCCATCCATCCATTAATCCATCCATCATCCATTCATCATCCATTAATTCATCCATCCATCCATTCATCATCCATTAATTCATCCATCATCCATCCATCCATCCATTAATCCATCCATTAATTCATCCATCCATTAATTCATCCATCCATCCATTCATTAATTCATCCATCCATCCATCATCCATCCATCATTAATTCATCCATCCATCATCCATCAATCCATCCATCCATCCATCCATCCATCCATCATCCATCCATCCATCATCCATCCATCCATCCATCCATCCATCCATCCATTAATTCATCCATCCATCCATCCATTAATTCATCCATCAATCCATTAATTCATCCATCCATCCATCCATTAATTCATCCATCCATCATCCATCCATCCATCCATCAAATCCATCCATTCATTATTCATCCATCCATCCATTACCATCCATCCATTAATTCATCCATCCATCCATTAATTCATCCATCCATCTATCCATTAATTCATCCATCCATCCATTAATTCATCCATCCATCCATTAATTCATCCATCCATCCATCCATCCATTAATTCATACATCCATCCATTAATTCATCCATCCATCCATCCATCCATCCATCAATCCATCCATCCATTAATTCATCCATCCATTCATTAATTCATCCATCCATCCATTAATTCATCCATCCATCAATCCATTAATTCATCCATCCATCCATTAATTCATCCATCCATCCATCCATTCATCCATCCATCCATCCATCCATTAATTCATCCATCCATCCATTAATTCATCCATCGATTAATTCATCCATCCATCCATCCATCATCCATCCATTAATTCATCCATCCATCCATCCATCCATCCATCCGTTAATTGATCCATCCATTCATCATCCATTAATTCATCCATCCAACCATCCATCCATTCATTAATTCATCCATCCATCCATTAATTCATCCAATCATCCATCCATTAATTCATCCATCCATCCATTAATTCATCCATCCATCAATCCATTAATTCATCCATCCATCCATTAATTCATCCATCCATCCATCCATCCATCCATCCATTAATCCATCCATCCATCAATTAATTCATCCATCGATTAATTCATCCATTCATCCATCCATCCATCCATCCATTAATTCATCCATCCATCCATCCATCCATTTATTCATCCATCCATCATCCATCCATCCATCATCCATCCATTAATTCATCCATCCATCCATCCATCCAACCATCCATTAATTGATCCATCCATTCATCATCCATTAATTCATCCATCCAACCATCCATCATCGATCCATCCATCCATCCATTAATCCATCCATCCATCCATCCATCCATCCATCCATCCATCCATTAATTCATCCATCCATCCATTAATTCATCCATCCATCCATCCATCCATCCATCAATCCATCCATCCATTAATTCATCCATCCATTCATCATCCATTAATTCATCCATCCCATCCATCATCGATCCATCCATCCATCCATCCATTAATCCATCCATCCATCCATCATTAATTCATCCATCCATCCATCCATCCATCCATCCATCCATCCATCCATTAATTCATCCATCCATCCATTAATTCATCCATCCATCCATCCATCCATCCATCCATCAATCCATCCATCCATTAATTCATCCATCCATCCATTAATTCATCCATCCATCCATTAATTCATCCATCCATCTATCCATTAATTCATCCATCCATCCATTAATTCATCCATCCATCCATTAATTCATCCATCCATCCATTAATTCATCCATCCATCCATCCATCCATCCATCCATCCATCCATTAATTCATCCATCCATTAATTCATCCATCCATCCACCATTAATTCATCCATCCATCCATCAACAAATTCATCTGTCCATCATCAATTAATTCATCCATCCATTATCCATCCATCCATCCAACCATCCATTAATTCATCCATCCATTCATCATCCATTAATTCATCCATCCATCCATCCATCAATCCATCATCCATTAATCCATCCATCCATTATCCATCCATCCATTAATTCATCCAACCATCCATCATCCATTAATTCATCCATCCATCCATCATCCATTAATTCATCCAACCATCCATCCATCCATCATCTTCCCATCCATCCATCCATCATCCATTAATCCAACCATCCATCCATCCATCATCCTTCCATCCATCCATCCATCCATCCATCATCCTTCCATCCATCCATCCATCATCCATCCATCATCCATCCATCATCCATCCATCATCCATCATCCATCCATCCATCCATCATCCATCATTCATCCATCATCCATTAATTCATCCATCCATCCATTAATCCAACCATCCATCCATCATCCATTAATCCATCCATCCATTCATCCATCCATCATCCATTCCATGAATTAATTCATCCATTCATAATTCATCCATCCATCCATCATCCATCCTCATTAATTCATCCATCCATCATCGATCAATCCATCCATCCATCCAACTTTATCCATCCATCCATCCATCCATCCATCCATTAATTCATCCATCCATCCATCCATTAATTCATCCATCCATCCATTAATTCATCCATCCATCCATCCATCCTTTTAATTCATCCATCCATCATCCATCCATGCATCCACAAAAATCCATCCATTCATCATCCATTAATTCATCCATTCCATCCCCATCCATTAATCCATCCATCCATTCATCATCCATTAATTCATCCATCATCCATCCATCCATCCATTAATCCATCCATTAATTCATCCATCCATTAATTCATCCATCCATCCATTCATCATCCATTAATTCATCCATCATCCATCCATCCATCCATTAATCCATCCATCATCCATTCATCATCCATTAATTCATCCATCCATCCATTCATCATCCATTAATTCATCCATCCATCCATCCAATTATCCATCCATCATCCATTCATCATCCATTAATTCATCCATCCATCCATTCATCATCCATTAATTCATCCATCCAGCCATCCATCCGTCCATCCATCGTTCCATCATCCATTCATCTATCCATCCTGACTTCCCTCTCCCCAGCCAACATCTCCAGCTCTTCAGGAAGAATCCCAAATGTTCCCAGTCCAGCAGAGAGACATAGTCTCTCCAGCGTGTCGTTGGTGTTCCTCTTGGTCTCCTCCAGGTGAGACGTGTTAGGAACACCTTATCAGGGAAGAGTCCATCCTTGCCAAATGTCCGAGCCACCATACCTTGCTCCTCTCGATGTGGAGGAGCAGCAACTCTACTCAGAGCTTCCTCCTGAGCTCCTCGCCCTATCTCTAAGGGAGAACCCAGCCACCTTGTGGAGAAAAGTCATCTCAGCCGCCAGTGTCTGTGATCGTGTTCTTAAGTGTTGGCTTCTCATAATAAGCTAACTTTGGAGTCTGTTTGTTAAGACAGTACAGCTTTGACCCAGAAGCATCTGACCCACCAGAATGAACTGTGTAAAGCAGGAAGGCTGGATAAGAATGGGTGCTTTTACTTCTTCAGAAACTGATAATTCCTGACAGCCTGGTTCTTACTGTCTTGTCTCTGTCTGTTGCTTGTTTTGACCTTGATCTTTCCCTGATTTTATTCATTAAACCTTTCCTGTGAGTCTGAGTCCTCCTCAGCAGTTTTGGTCCTTTATAAAAGATGTCATTGACTTAAAGGTATTGATAGTATATATATATATAAATATATAAATATATATATATATTCATACTGAACAGCTTTGCATGTTTACAATGAATTGATTTAGATGGGTGGGGGGGGGGCTGACCTGTGAAGCGCAGCGCTACTCTTTGTTATTCAGTATTGATCCCAGAGGAAATCTAGTGTTGTTGTAACTCATCATCCAAGTTTTTTAATGTTAATGTTTTTAATGGGTTAACCGCTGATAGCCTGGGAGGATAAAAAAAAATCCTTTGAAATGTAATCTCCAGACATTTCACAGTACTTCCAAAAACAGAACCAGAAAAGAACCAGCCTTCTTTATCAGGTTGCTGAGCCTTTTTAAGTCTCTAATGCTGCTAGTCCCACTGATGGCAGAAGAGATGATATTCTATTTTACTGTAAACTCTGAATTCAATTCAATTCAATTCAATTCAGTTTATTTATATAGCGCCATTTCACAACAGATGTCATCTCAAGGCACTTTACAAAAAGAGTTATTACAATACAATGTTTAGTGTAGAAATTACAGAACCACAGAAGATTGCGTCGTGGAATTCTCAGCAATCCCTCATACTGAGCAAGCATGAAGCGACAGTGGGAAGGAAAAACTCCCTTTTAACAGGAAGAAACCTCCGGCAGAACCAGGCTCAGCACAAGCGGTTATCTGCCGCGACCGTCTGTGGCTTGGAGAATACATAACAGAGATACAGAACAGAGACACAGAAAGAGCAACAGAACTGATGCAGAAGTTTGTTGCAGGACGTGGAGAACTTTCTGTCACTGCAATGCCATCTTAGTCAGGGTCGTCAAGCAGGGCTAAAGGAAGGACTGAAGGACCCAACCTTCACCTGGATGTCCAGTCTGCTCAATCCCTTGTTGTTAGTTTCTCTGTTGGGTCCCCAGTTCAGTCAGTGAACACCAACGTATATATTCTCCTCCACCATCTCCAGTTCTTCTCTACAACTAAGTGGATCCACTTTGAAATCACTTTTTGGTTTAGAGCTAGAAGGATTTGAAAGGATCAAAATGGACTGTACTAATGGAAATAACGGGGCTGTGTGTATCTGTATATAGAATTTGTCATGAATATTCTGAATAAAATCTGTGTACTAGCCTCAGTACGTTGGTGTAGTACTCACAGGGAGTGCAGGAAGGAGGTAAGACAGGTGCAGAGCAGCAGTGGCAACATGGCACAGAGCGTCATCACGTTGTTGAATTTAGCCTCCAGAACACTTTGATGTTCGCTTGCTGCTTCGCTCTGATTGGCTGAAACTTCAGTGGGCAAAGGGTCCTTCAGACGGTTCTTGAAATACTGCAAGAACACAATCAGAGATCAGTCAATGCACAATGAATATTAAAACCGAAGCACAGTGAGTCAGTGCCATAATTAATGAATTTGTACCAGAATCTTTCCTGGGCTTTGAACCCAGTCATGGTGCAAACATGTAGACATTTCAGCTACAAAGTTATCAAAGTTAACAAGGCCTTGGAAAACTATTAGAACAATCTGCATGTTGCTTTGAGTCTGTTTTTACTGAGTTACTCATGTAGCTAACTGATTCAGTTCACTTTTATTTCTGCAGCGCCAATTGTCAACAGATGTAATCTTCAGGTACTTTACAACTAAAATCATTTCAATACAATTAACAGCAGAATCAGTTAAGATTTTTCTATGTAAGGAATCCCAGCAGATTGTGCTGAGTCATTGACAGAGTTTCTATATTTTAAGTATGGGTTAACTTTAACTGATACCGATACGAGTGCATTAGAAGGTATTAGAAGGGCCGATACCAGTATCACATTGGTGGATCCCTAGTAGACACAGTGATTTTACTTTGGACAAACAGATCAGTGCAGTTTGAAGATTGCCAAGGTTAAGTATATGCTTTTAAAACAAAAATTTGAAAATGTATGAAAATAAGATCTAGCTCCCAAAGATTAACACGAGGCTCAGCGTGAGGAGAGAGGATCATTCCACTGCAGAGAAGTTGTCTTTAGTGAGTTACAGCTGCACAACAGTGGAACTCTGTCCCCCAGATCATCATGGAAATAACCACATACAGTTTGTTCAAAAAGCATTTGAAGAATTGGCTAATATTACAACAAACTTGTCAACATATCTGATCTATGTATTTATACCTACAGATCCAAAAAGCCATTTGTGTCTTTTTATAAATGTATTGTTTTGTTTTATGGGATGGTCGAAGCTGTTTGTATTTGATGACTGCAATGCTTATTTTATGTCCATTTTATTGTATGTTGTTTTTATTGATATTTTTATTGTTGTTTGTAGGTAGACAGTTTAACACCTGTCTCAGGACTGCAGATGAAAAATGACCTTTAGGCTAATTCTGGCTCATTTGCAATATTGCTGTAAGTGTGTATTGTTAATAAGAAATAAAATCAACACATTAAAACAATAACCTACGTTTATATTACACCATGTCTTGATTACTGTAATTAATTGTGACTTCCAGTCCAACCTCACATCCCTCCAGCTGTAGTCTCACTGTACTGGCTGCCTGCTCATTTTAAAGTGATTTGATCTGTTTTAAACCTTTACATGGTCATGGACAGAGCTTCATTAGTAGCAGCTCCTAAACGCTGGAACTCATTACCACAACTGATTAGGCAAACTTCCTTCCACTGACCTCTTTTTTATTTTACTTTGATGAGTTTATGAGCATTTTTATTAACTTTTATCTAGCTTTACTAGTGATTTTATGTACCTACAGTTATACTGCAGTTAATCGCTTTACTTTAATTTATTATTAGTATGTATTTATTTTGACCTTGTGTGAAGCAGTTTGGTCAAGTTTTACTGTTGTAAAGTCCTATATTAATAAAGTTGCCGTGGCTTGCTGAGAGATCGCTGTGGTTAGAATCTGCATCAACGGGACACAAATGCCAGTCAATGACTTGAAGCCATTTGCTGGGATTCCTTAAAGAGAAAACTTTTTACATTAGGGCAAAAATGTATTCAGTCAGCCACTATTTGTCGAGTTCTCCCACTTAAAGATGAGAGAGGTCTGTAATTTACTTGATAGGTGTACCTCACCTGTGAGAGACGAATGGAGAAAAAACATGCAGAAAAAACCACATGATCTGATATCTAAAGAATTTATTTGCAAATTATGATGGAAAATAAGCATTTATCTCCTCCAGACCATACAGATTTCTGTAAAAAAAATAATTCAGTGAGACATTCCTCTGTCCGCCACCTGTATTAATGGCTCCTGGTTGAACTGGTTACCAGTATAAAGACACCTGTCCACAAACTCCACTATAGAGCAAAGAGCTGTTAAAGGACACCAGGAACCAGATTGTAGAGCTGCACCAGGCTGGGAAGACTGAATCTGCAATAACCAATAATTAGAAAATGGAAGACATCCAAGACCGCTGATAATCTCCCTCCATCTGGGGCTCCACCAAGATCTCACCCTGTGAATGGTGAGCAACAATCTCAGAACCACACGGGGGGACCTAGTGAACGACCTGCAGAGAGCTGGGACCAAAGTAACAAAGGCTACCATCAGTAACAGCGCCAGACGTGTCCCCCTGCTTAAGCCAGGACATGTCCAGGCCCGTCTGAAGTTTGCTAGAGAACATCTGGATGATCCAGGAGAGGATTGGGAGAACGTCATACGCTCAGATGGAACCAAAGTAGAACTTTTTGGTAAAAACTCTACAGCATAGCTACTGTGAAGCATGGGGGTGGAAGCATCATGCTGTGGGACCAGGAAGAATTAATGGGGCCATGTATGGTGGCATCAGTGAGAGCGTTGAAGATGAAACGTGGCTGGGGCTTTCAGCATGATGATGATCCCAAACACATCGCCATGGTAACCAAGGAGGAGGGGCTTCCTAAGAAGCATTTCAAGGTCCCTGTCATGATCCGTCCCTGTCTGTGTCGGTCATTCCTCCTGGTTTGTTTCCTTCTAGTCTGTTTGAGTTTATTAGTCCTAGTTTGTTTCACCTGTTCTTTTGTCCTCCCTGTGTTTCCCTCCTCTGCTCCCAGGTGTTCCCTGTTTTGTGATTACCTCTTCCCACAGTATATATGCCCTTCTGTGTCTGTCTGTCCTCGTCGGGTCGTTGTCGTCGTTACCTCCCCTAGTTCTCTGTGCTTCTCGTCTGTTTTTCTGGACATTTAATAAACATGGGCCGTAAGAGCCACAAACGCCGCTCCGCATCTGGGTCCTCCTTGAGCCGAAACCTGACAGTCCCTGATTGGCCGAGCCAGTCTGTAGACCTCAGCCCCATAGAAAGTCCGAAAACATGGAGGAATGGGCCAAAATAGCAGCAGCAGTGGAAAGCTGCTGGAGACTTACAGGTGACCTTTGACCTTTGAGACTGATAAAGTATGGGGATGAAGTTTTGTTATTGACCAAATATTGATGTTCCATCATAATTAGCAAATAAATTCATTAAAAATCAGACCATGAGGTTTTCTGAATTCTTCTTTTCTCATTTTGCCTCCCTTAGTTGAGGTTTACCTATGAAAATTTCAGGCTTCTCATCTTTTTAAGTGGAAGAACTCTCCCCATCGGTGGCTGACTGAATACTTTTAGGCCCATGTAACTGATTGTAATGTTTGTATAATTTTATTGAAACAACTTTTCTTGTAAAGTGCCTTCAGATGAAATCTGTTGTGAGTTGGTGCAATAGAAATAAACTAAATTGAATTGAAATTCACCATTGTTGCAGTCATGAAGAAGTTCCAGGGGAGAAGTGTTCCCAGACCGAGCATGAAGAAGATCATCCACACAGCCAAATACCTGCAGGAAATAAAACAGATTGATTTGATCCATGGCTCTGAGTGACAGCTGAAAAAGTTCTGCTTGTTCTCCAAATATTACGACAGTTTCATAGCCTGACTTTAATTGTTTTTTTAGTCAAATAGAAATCCAGCAATCAGCTGTCTGGTTATATAACTGTCTGACAGTATCAAGTATTGATCCCCTTGTTCAGTTTATATCCTTATTTAATATGAGAACAATCCAGATACAGGTATTGCTTGAATTACTTGTCTTTGGGTGAACTGGGAGTCATCATCAGCGGAAGAACTGGTCAACCGGACTGGAGATCCAGAGAAAGGCTGAAGGGTTGGACTGGAGGGAGCAAGGAAGATCAGAAGAACCGCCAGAACAGGATCCATGTAAATGAGACAGTTGAAAACATTTTATTCTCCTGTTTGGTATAGACTTTATTCACTGACCTAATGTGTACAAGTCATAAATCAGCACCTTGCCATGTTAACTGACTTGGGCTGTCCAGCAGAATCAATCTTTGGGTACATTTGGCTCATTTTTTACAGGCAGGGAGAACTGCTGGTTGATATAGCCCCCAGCCTACAGAATATCGCCAGCTGTGATTCGGTGCCTCTTTAAAATACCTAATTGTGCACAGACGTGCTCAGCATTTTCCTGATATCTGGCCTGTCAGCTTTGGCTGGTTGCTACAGAGCAGAGATCCCTGAATCCAGGCCTTAAGGTCCAGTATCCTACAAGTTTTGTTTCTTTCCCTGGTTCAACACACCAGAATGAAATTATGGATTGTTTTCAGAACCTCGCCTTAATGAGAAGAAAGATGGACAACTAGAAACATATCTAAAAGGGGTAGGGTACAGTTAATGGAGGCCTGGATTTGAAAGGTAAATGGACTGATCTTATATAGTGCTTTTCTAGTCATACTGACCACCTAAAGCGCTTTACATTGAAGCCACATTCACCCATTCACACTCACATTCATACACCGACAGCCAACATGGCTCGGTAGGACGATGTAGAATTTTAGGGTAAAGTGCCTTGCCCAGGGGCACATCGACATGTGAATGGATGAAGCTGGAATCGAACCTAATCGAATTATTTGTTCGTGTCATGTTCGGCACCGTGAGTAAAGACGTCATTTTAAGGGAATAAAAGCACTGTGATTGCTTATTGTTAGAATATTTAAGGCATATTTCTGTATTTGAGTATCAATGTTGATGTCAATCTTTTCACTGGCTGATAACTGATGGACATGACATGGTCTATAAATCAGGTGAACAACTTTTGACAGTTGTTGCTATTACCTTAAGAAGTTTCTCACTTGTGTAACTGTTTGTAATGCTCAACATGTTTAATTTTGGCTTGTGTATAAACTTAACATTCCATCTTAGTTACACTCAACATATTTAGTTTTAACTTGTGTAAAAACTAAAGTGGTATAAAGCAACGGGTTTCCTTGAAGTCAACTAATCCGGGTAAAGAGTGCAGGGTGGAGGTGCATCGAAGCTGTTAGAGGAAGAGAAAGTGGAGCGGTGCATGTGACAGTTTACCTCTAAGTCTCTCCCAAATTAAACACATGGGGGGGATTCACAGTATAAAATGGCAAAAGTCAGTCACACGTTGACGTTCTTCCAAATAACATGCTGCACACAGATCTGCATTTTTCTTTTACCACAGAGAGCACATCTGCACAGTGAAAAACGAAGCCTATCACCCTGTAGCTCATCACAATCATGACTGTACAGTAGATAATATGGCGCAGCAGATGCTGGGGTTCCTGGTGGTGTAGGCACACAGCGCCCACCCCATATGGCCGACGTAGAACTTAACCACACCCATAACCCCACAGGTCCACCAGGTGTCCTCAGCAGTCGCAGACAGCCGACCTGAACCGCACCTTGCTCAGGGAGAAGATGATTATTGGTGATTTGGCATCAAGGAAGGCTAGAAAGGTAACGTTTTAGCTTTAGTTTGTGTTTTCTATCGTGAAGGCACATAAAGTGCTGACTCTAAATAAAGCATTATCTGCCACAAAAAACCTTTATATGACCGATGTTTTGTTATTCCTAGCTATTACTATTGCCCTCATATTTCAGGCTATCTCAGAAGTGCTTCTTTGTGTTTTTTTATGGTGGTGTTTACAGATTTTTAATACAACTTACAACAAGCTGACATTTCAGTGACATTACTGTAGCGCCCCATGGCAGTTGTAGTCTGAGCAGGACTTTTACTCTTTGCTGTACGATTTAGTTCACTTGTTAATTTTGTTTGTGCAATTAGGAAATACTCAAGTGCAAACCATGATAATGTTTGCAGTAGCCAGGTTGTTTTCTAGGCCATTGTAGAGCACAGAATGAAAGCCCTGCTCAGACTACAACTTTCATGGTGAACAGCAGCGACGTAATTGAAATCGTGTAATGGTGTAGTTGGATTAAAAGCCTACAAAACAGCTCTTCAGGCAGCAGAGAAGCACTTCAGAGATGCTTACCAAAGTCCGTAGGCAATAGTTCTAGCGTTGAAGAACAAATCTGTCTAGTTAGAATGAATTCTTTTGACCCACATGTAGAACATCACTAGGAGACCAGATGAACAGTTTAAAATATTTATTGAACAGAACGAGAATATGGATGGATGGGACAGGAGCAGGGGAACTGGGAACACTGCAGAGAGAGAAGGATGGTGAAGCAGGGTTCTTTTGATATTGAGAGGTGAACTGTATGAACTCAGGTCAGCCTTATTTGATAGATGGGGAGGTTGACTTTCAGGGAGGAATGTCCAGAGCTGGAAGGGCCTTGGACAATAATTCCCGCCTTAAGTCCCTTTTTTGCCAAACATAATTTTTTTCAGCCATTTATATTCTCCTTTTACCTGTGCAAACCAACCCTAATCTTTGACCCCTGGCCATGCTCTATTGCTCTGTCTTTTTTTCTAGAATTATTTCTTCAAATATTAGGACAGCAATAGTGAGCAACAAATTCTGCAGCTGAATGAAAGAGGGTTGGGATTATTCCCAGCATGAACTGGAATGTAAAATAGGCAACATTAGTATTCAGCTTAACATGATATGTTAATAACATGTATTAATTTCATTTTATTTTAGGAAATTTAAAAGGGGCCTGCTACATGGTGCGTAATCAGTACCAACCCCAATAAGAGCTTCTGTTGACAAGTTCAGCAAGGAATAGGGTTCTAGTACTTACTTACATTCTCATGCTAGCTGATATGTTATCAATATTCTTGAATGAAACAGTGCAAAAAGTTAAGTAAAAAACAATGGCTAAAATGGTCATTCAGGGTACTTGAGTGTGTCGTACCTGTATATTATATATATATTTTTTTAAATTTTATTTAGGACAGTGCATGCTAATGAACATAAATGTAAGAACAAATTACATGAATGTAAACATGCCAAATTATAGCCAAAGGCTAATTTCCATCTGTTGTCTTTAAACATAAAAATAGACATAAAAATTCATAAAAATTCATCATTCATTCATAATAAAAACTCCATCAACAAACTTACACATACACACCATTCTGTTCCCAAATAAAACATTAAAACGATACAGCTCATACATGATCACACACTTGATTTGTGCATAACCAGTTTTTAAGCTATGCCTTAAACAAATTGAAAGTCGAGCATTCTCTAATGGGTTGAGGAAGATTGTTCCACAGATGGCCACCCTTGACAGAGAGGACATTCTGCCCAAATGCTGTCCGTCTGTGAGGTATAAACAAGTCTCCTCGGGTTGTAGCTCGAGTGATCCTGTCTGAGCTTTCTTTATGCCTAATGAACTGCTTTAGTGGTGGTGGAGCAAGGTAGTGTAAGACTTTATATATTAAACAGACTCTTAAGTTTCATTAAGTTATTCAAGTTCAGTAATTTATGTTTTTTTAACACATGACAGTGGTGGTGGGAAGTCGTTTTTTTGTCAAGTAGTTTTAAACTTGTTTTATAAATGTTTTCAATAGGTTTAAGTGTTGTTGGACAAGCAATGACCAGGATGTCAAACAATAGTCCATATAAGAGATGATCATTGAGTAAAAGTACGTTTTTGCAACTTTCATATTTAAATTATTACGTATATGGTTAAAGTTTCGATTATTAAATTTAAGTACCTGGGACACTTTATTTATGTGACTCTTGAAGGATAATGGTGGGTCTAGAATGACCCCAAGATATTTAAATTCTGGTGCTAGATCAAGCTCTACTCCATCCAGGAATATATTTGACTGCTTCAAGTTTAAGGGGCGTTTGGAAAAATACATGCAGATTTTGAGGTGTTTAACATCAGGCATGAGTCCTCCAGCCAGTTATTCATTAATGGTAAAGCAGCTGTAAGATCTTTTGCCACCTGCTGGACACTATTTGCTTGCGTATATATAACTGCATCAACCGCATACATTTGAGCAAATATATTTGGACAGACTTCAGGTAAGTTATTGATAAAAAGAGAGAACAGTAAGGGCCCAAGAACAGATCCTTGAGGAACCCCTGTATCACAGTCTAAATATGGAGATTTAACCCCATCCAACACCACACACTGTTTCCTGTGTGAGAGATATGAGGCAAACCACTGAAGAGCCTGACTGGAGATATTAAACTGAGTCAATCTGGACAACAATATCTGATGGTTTACAGAGTCGAAAGCCTTCTTCAGATCTAAAAATACAGCTCCAACACAGAGACTCTTGTCCAGCAAACTCTTCAAGTTCTCCACTAACATACACAGGGCAGTATCTGTAGAGTGATGTGCCCGAAACCCAAACTGCAATGGATGTAATGAGGGTTGGGTGTTTTCTAGGTGAGCAGTGAGGAGTTTAACCACCCACTTCTCAGCTATTTTAGATACGACCGGGAGTATGCTTATGGGGCGATAATTAGACATGTCAGTCTTCACACCTGCTTTGAAAATTGGTGTAACTGCAGCAATTTTCCAATCTGTTGGAACAATGGAGTGTTTGAAAGACATATTCAAAACATGAGTGGTTGGACGTACAAGCAAATCCATATGTTCTTTTAGGAAATTTGTGTTAATACCGTATACATCAAGTGCTTTTGATTGTTTTAAACCTGTAATTAGTTTAGCAACTTCAGTGTCTGAAATATGAGTGATGGTGAACAAATTTTGACCAACATCATTAACATTATCAGAGCATACGACTGAGTCAAAACGCTGACTGATCTCCCTAACAGATGAAATAAAGAAAGTGTTTAAGTTACTGGCGATAGATAGAGGCTCTCTAACAATAGAGTTATTTACATAAAGTTCAATTGTATTTTTACTTTTGTTTGAATGACGGCCAAGTAATTTATTTAAATGTTGCCAGATAAGTTTACCATTACCTTTGGCTCTCTCGATTATATTTATAAAAAAATTTGCTTTGGCCTGTCTCAAACTTCTTGTTACTTTGTTCCGCATTGAAGTAAATCTCTGTCTATCCAGAGTTAGACCTGTTTTCAGGAACTGTTTTAGTAATTGATCTCTTGTTTTCATTAAATTCTTGCACCCTTTGTTTAACCAGGGCAAATTAGATGTTGTCTTTATTTTTTGTCGACCTCTAATAGAGTATGTTGATATAACATCCTTGACAATGTCAGTGAAGTGACTACTGCAGAATTGTGGATCATCACTACACAATAAAGGCTCCCAGTTAACTGATGCTAATGCTTCTGCTACATTTTGTCGCTGACTTCTTGGTATAAATTCATAAAAGGATCTCCTATTAGAAGAACTTTGAAAGTGATTCTTAACCCGTGATTTTATAAGTTTTCTAGAGAACAATATAAAATTGTGGTCTGAAATACCAGTGATAAAATTATAGGATTTAATAATTCGCTCTGACTTATTACTGAAAACCAGATCTATTTTAGTTTATTTATATTTCTATTTATTATATTTAGAGTGTCTCGTTATTCTTGTAGGTTGTTCAATGAGTTGAGTAAAGTTTAAAGTTTCCATTATGTCCTTGAGTGTTCTTCTGTCCTTTTCACAGTCCCAGTTGACATTAAAATCTCCCATTACAATTATTTCATTAGACTTATTATTTATAGTATGATATTTAAGTAATATCTGGAGTTGTTCATAAAAAATATTCTTTGCGGAAGGAGGGCGATATAAACAGATCAACGTAAATGACATTTCTGGGGAAAGAGTGATTTTAACAGAAATATGTTCTATTTCGACATCTCTTGGTGAACTAAGTAAAGAACAATCCAGGTGTTTTTTTACATACACAAGTATTCCTCCTCCTCTTGTTCCAATTCTATCCCTTCTGAATACTGTGTACTCTGGAAAGACAACCGCAGACTCAGGAGAAGAACTTGTGAGCCAAGATTCAGAGATACCCAAAATAGAAATATTGGAATTGCTTAGAATATGTTCCAGTTGCTCATGCTTTGGTAACATACTGCGAATGTTAATGTGTCCACATAGAAGCCCCTTTGGTTTATTTTTAGTGTCCCAGATTACTTTAGCCTGATTAAATGTCTTGCAGATCGTTGTTCCTCTGTAACTTTTAATAGCAGGATTTCTTATCCTTTTGTTGACAATGCTATGAGCATTTAATGATGAGAAACCCTTTACCGAAGACTGTAGTTTGGGTACAGCAGGTGGGGGCCCAGGCAGCCAAGATGGGGGCCCCGGCAGCTGCGTTGGGGGCCAAGGCACCTGAGGTGGAGACCCAGGCAGCCGAGGTGGAAGTCCGAGCAGCCGAGGTAGAGACCCAGGCAGCCGGGGTGGAGACCCAGGCAGCCGAGGTGGAGGTCCGAGCAGCCGAGGCGAAGGCCCAGGCAGCCGAGGCGAAGGCCCAGGCAGCCGAGGTGGAGGCCCAGGAAGCTGAGGTGGAGGCCCAGGAAGCTGAGGTGGAGGCCCACGAAGTTGAGGTGGAGGCCCAGGCAACCACAGTGGAAACCCAGGCGGCTGAGATGGAGGCCCAGGCAGCAGAAGTGGAGGCCCACGAAGCTAAGGTGGAGGCCCAGGCAACCACAGTGGAAATCCAGGTAGCTGAGATGGAGGCCCAGGCAGCTGAGATGGAGGCCCAGGCAGCTGAGGCAGAAACCCAGGCAACTGAGGCGGAGGCCCGAGCTGCTGAGGTGGAAGCCCAGGTAGCTGAGATGTAGGCCCAGGCAGCTTAGGTGGAGGCCCAGGCAGCAGAGGTGGAGGTCTGAGCAGCTGAGGTGGAAGCCCAGGAAGCTGAGGTGGAGGCTCACAAAGCTGAAGTGGAGGCCCACGAAGCTGGGATGGAGGCCCAGGCAACCACAGTGGAAACCCAGGCAGCTGAAATGGAGGCCCAGGCAGCTGAGGCAGAAACCCAGGCAACTGAGGAGGAGGCCCAAGCAGCTGAGATGGTAACCCAAACAGCAGAAGTGGAGGCCCGAACAACAGGGGGGTAAACACTATTAGCTGCAGGTGTAGCCTTACTAACTGGGACGGTGGTTGGAGCACAGTTAGTTGAGGTGGAAAGCAATGCAGAGATGGCTGTGCCCATAGGCTAACTAAGCTAATTAGTTGTAGCCAGTCCAAATCACTGATGTTTGAATTAGGTCCAGGATTTAGTTCTATATCACCAGCCAAAAGTAGCATCAGGACAAGTTTCAGAATCTCCAGCGACAATTGTGGTATATTTGATTGTTCATGTTTACCTGGGGGTGGTCTAGCATGACCAAAATCCAAGAATCTTGTGAGCAAAAGATGTTGACTCCATTTGGCTGGGAAAGTGGTATAATTATCCAGCTTTCTTGGACATGTCGAACTCCACAGAAGATAAAAATGTATAAAAACAAAAAGACAAGTTGATGTCAAGATCCAGGGGTTTTTAGATGTTTTTTTAGGTGGGTTTTTTGGCAAAAGCACAGGACCTGCTAAGCTGTGTGTCTGCACCCTAGCAGCCATCTTGTATTATATAATACTGGTAGTACTGCATTGCACCATGCAAAGGCAAGGCAATTTTATTTATATAGCACACTTTCAACACAAGGCAATTCAAGGTGCTTTACATGATTCAGTGATAATGAAACCAAATACATGATTACCAAAACAGAAACATATAGGTTTAACAGATAGACACGAACAATCAATAAGAAAATATGATGTAAGGAAGAAATTTATGCAATTAATATAGAATAAAAACAGATCAAACACAATCGGTTAAAAAGGGAAAAAAACGAATAAAATGAAACCATGAGAATCAAAGAGTGATCAAAAGCGCAATTTAGGACTTAAAGGCAGCTCTGAATAGTAGAGTTATAATAGTAGAGGGTTTCAGAGTATCTTCTATTTAAAAGAGCCGAACAATTCAGCATTTTTGCATTCTTCTGGAAGTTTGTTCCAGATTTGTGGAGCATAGAAACTAAAAGCTGCTTCTCCCTGTTTAGTTCTGATTCTAGGAATGTTTAGTAAGCTAGAGTTGGAGGACCTGATTGGTCTGCTGGGTTGGTATAGTGACAGCATATCTTCAACATACTTTGGTGCTAAACGGTTCAGTGATTTATAAACTAGTGGGAGTATTTTAAAGTCTATTCTCTGGGCTATGGGGAGCCAGTGGAAGGACTTTAGAACTGGAGTGATGTGTTGTACTTTCCTGGTTCTAGCGAGAACACGAGCAGCAGCGTTCTGGATCAGCTGCAGCTGTCTGAGTGACTTTTTAGGTAGACCTGTGAAGATACTGTTACAGTAATCATAAATGCATGGATGAGTTTTTCTAGGTCTCCTTGTGTCATCAGTCCTTTAATCCTAGAAATGTTCCTCAGGTGATAGAAAGCTGACCTTGTTATTGCCTTTATGTGACCCTGGAGGTTCAGGTCTGAGTCCATTATTACACCTAGATTTCTGGCCTGGTTGCTAGTTTCTAGCTGGATTAACTGAAGCTGTGTGGTGACTCTGGATCGCTCGTCTTTAGGTCCAACAATAATTACTTCTGTTTTGTTTCTGTTTAGCTGGAGAAAGTTATGGGACATCCAGTTGTTGATTTGTTCAATGCATTCATTTAAGGTCTGGATAGAATCAAAGTCGATGGACTGGCGACCTGTCCAGGTTGTACCCCGCCTCTCGCCCGTTGACAGCTGGAGATAGGCACCAGCACCCCCGTGACCCATTAAGGATTAAGCGGTAAAGAAAATGGATGGATGGATGGATAGAATCAAAGTCACCTGGTGACAATGTAATGTATAGCTGTGTATCGTCTGCATAGTTATGGTAATTTATCTGATTGGCTGCTATAATCTTGGTTAGTGGGAGCATATAAATATTGAACAGGAGGGGTCCCAGGATGGAGCCCTGGGGGACCCCACAAGTGATTTCTGTTTGTTCTGATGAGAAATTTCCGATGGACACAAAGAACTTCCTATTTTTGAGGTAAGACTCAAACCATTGAAGAGCTGTACCAGTGAGTCCGATCCAGCTCTCCAAATATTCCAGTAATATTTTGTGATCAACAGTGTCAAAAGCTGCACTGAGGTCCAACAGAACCAGAACTGTGGTTTTACCGCTGTCTGTATTTATCCGTATGTCATTGAAAACTTTGACGAGGGCAGTCTCAGTGCTGTGTTGAGCACGGAAACCAGATTGAAAATTATCTAAGGAGTCGTTCGTTGTCAGGAATGTAGTTAGCTGTTGAGATACAGCTTTTTCAATAATGTTACTGATGTATGGGAGATTAGAGATTGGCCTATAATTCTGCATCAATGTATTATCTAGGTTGTAGTACTGTGTAGTAATGTCTTATACCATGTATTACTCTGTAGTACTTTATTGTACCATGTAGTATTGTTTAGTAATGTATTGTACCATGTCATACTGTATAGTACTTCATTGTACCATGTAGTACTGTCTAGTACTTCCTAGTACTGTGCAGTACTGAATTGTACCATGTAGTAACGTGTAGTACTATATTGTACTATGTAGTACTGTATAATACTATGCAGCTGTATGTTTAATACCTATGTGGTGTGTAGTACTATGCCTAGTACTATGTATTATCTACTAGACTGTTTTGTCAAGTGCACAAAGAACTTTGGGATTCCTATTTGCTGCTGTTGGTTCCCTTTCCTACAGACAGACTGATTGTGAGTTTTCCGACACTTGCTGCGTCACTTCCTGTTGTCACTGCTGAGCTCCGCGGAGCTGCTTTGTGCTCAAATTCTCTTTGATTGATCTGTTTTTCTCTGTGTTGAGTTCTTTCTACGTTATTTTAACACACAAGCACACTACTACACTTATTTCCAGTCAGTGTACTTTACGTTTTGGGAACCATTTGTGTTTCACGCGGTTGTCTCGGTGTGCTAAGCTCTAGCTAGCTCGTTAGCTCAGCTTCGTAGCAGGTATTGCTACATCTCTCATTCCCCCTCTGCAGTTCCTCTCTCCTGTTCTCTGTGTCAGATGTTTAGGTACTCCCACGCCTCCTTTAGTGATAATGGTAAGTTTAATAAATGTATCATTTTCTTAGCTTTGGAGGTGAGGGTTTCAGAGTTAGAGGCCCGGCTCCGCGCTGTTGAGAATCCAGTAAATAGCTGAGGCCCGTTAGCCAGCGTGGAACAAACAGAACCCAGGCAGCTGGGATCTCAAGCCGGCTGGGTGACGGTACGCAGAAAGCATACATCTCTGCCCAAAGGGAACCACCAACCTATCCGCATTTCTAACAGATTTTTCCCCACTCAGTGACGCACTGAGGAACAGACTCTGGTAATTGGCTGTTCCATGGTCCCAAACGTGGCTTTAGAGACACTATCGACCATAGTCAAATGTTTTCCAGGGGCCAGAGAGACGGCATCCATCCCACTTTGGATGGAGCAGCTCTTCTTTCTAGGAATCTGGATAAATTTCTTAGTCCTTCAAAACACTGACAAACCAGGGTCCAGACCAGCAGGCAGAGTCGTAGTTTAACCCACCTCTCTGCAGCTTCTGTACTGTTACCCACTCAATACCCCATTGAGACAGTTTTTTACCCACGGCCAAAATCAAATAGACTAAAAGTTAACCTGACAAAAGCAAACTTTGAAAATCTCATTAAAATAAATACGACTCGGACCAAACAAGAAAGTAGAGTAATTAGAGGTGGTTTACTAAACATAAGATCCCTCTCCTCAAAGACTTTATTAGTTAATGATTTGATATGTGATAATAAAATTGATCTATTTTGCCTATCAGAAACCTGGCTGCAGCAGGAGGATTTTGTAATTATAAATGAGTCAACTCCTACCAATTATCAACATTTTCACATTCCTTGAAGTAGGCTACTGGGCGAGGAGGAGGAGTTGCAACCATCTTTCATTCAGATTTGCAAATTACCCCTAGACCAGTTATTAACTACAGCTCTTTTGAACATCTAAGCCTTAGTTTTCCTCATCCAAGCGTCAAAACATTAAAACCACTTTTGTTTGTGGTTTTGTATCGTCCACCAGGCCCTTACTCTCAATTCTTGGACCAGATCTCAGATTTTTTATCTGATTTAGGTTTAAAAACTGATCAGGTAGTTATAATAGGAGATTTTAATATTCACGTGAACACTGAAAGTGATAGCTTAACTGCAGCCTTTAATATTATCTTAGACTCAATTGGCTTTACTCAGAAAGTGAAGGGACCCACACACTCTGGTCGGCACACTTTAGACATTTAGACATTGTACTGACATACGACATTGAGTGTGATGAACTAATAGTCCTCCCACATAACCCAGTCCTATCTGACCATTTTTTCAATAACCTTTGAATTCACTTTACCCAACGTTCCCAAATCTGAAAGAAAATTTCATTACAGTAGAACTTTATCAGACAATGCTGTAACAAGTTTTAAAGAATCTGTTCCATTCTTGTTTCCGTATGTGTCTCAGAATACCACAGTGGATGGCAGTAATTCCAACATTAACCCTTCAGAAATTGATGGTCTGGTTCAAAGTATTACTTCCTCACTGCGTTTGGCACTAGACAGTGTAGCCCCCTTAAAAAAGAAGGCAATCAGCCATAGGAGGCTGGCTCCCTGGGTTAGTGCAGAGTTGCGTTCTTTAAATCAGAATACTATGAAAGTGGAGAGAAAATGGCGCTCTACACACTTAAATGATTCCTTTCTAACCTGGAAAAATAGTTTTTACTTTATTAAAACGCCCTTCGACAAGATAGAGCAGCATATTTCTCGTCATTAATAGAGGTAAATAAAAATAATCCAAGGTTTCTTTTTAGTATAGTTGCCAAACTTACAGAGAGTCATAGCTCTGTTGAGCCAACTATTCTCCCTTCTCTCAGTAGTGATTACTTTATGGGATTCTTCATAAACAAAATAAATTCTATTAAAAATAAAATCATTGGCATTCTCCCAA
This sequence comes from Apricaphanius iberus, assembly GCA_028564705.1. Taxonomy (NCBI): domain Eukaryota; kingdom Metazoa; phylum Chordata; class Actinopteri; order Cyprinodontiformes; family Aphaniidae; genus Apricaphanius; species Apricaphanius iberus. The sequence goes on from JAPXFQ010001785.1 coordinate 63,700, forward strand.
ACATGATTAACTCTTTCAGTAAATGAGGCAGTATCGGAGAGAACTGTACACCCAGTGACCAACCTAAACAGTGTCCATTGAGGAATGTATCCTAGAGGAGTTTAGCTAACAGCAAATGTTAGTGTAACCTGGTAGCTGTATTAAGCACCTGATTCTATTTGTGTGGTTTGCTGTGTGGGTGTGGTGTCCAGGTGCTTTCAATCAGCTCATGGGAGCACTGCTCTATTTAAGCAGCAGACACACCATGCTCTGTCTCTCTGTGGTTGGTGAACTTTGTGTCCAGGTAACTGCACACTTGGTGGACTATATGTTGCCTTCTTTTGCATGTTTAATTTTGTATTTTGAAAGAATGACATGTTAATCGGTTGCTCTCTGTGGTTGGTGAACTTTGTGTCCAGAGGTGTGCTGGGAGAAAACCTGCAGGCTTTGCCCAGAGGAGGAACGTGGTCTGGATTAGCCCAAGCTCAAGCATTGCCTGGCCTGCTTGAGGACTTGACCCACAGACCCTATCTCCTCCAATGAGCTCTCCCCAGCTTGGCAATTGGTACACCTGGACTTTTAGCATGCCTTTTTTAATTGGCTTATAATAAATTGATCTTTTTGGAAACTTGACTCTTTGCATTTTGTCCACTTTTTAATGCTGGTTGGTCAGATCGAAGTAACCGGTGTTACATTAGCATAGTTAGCTATTGAGTTAGCTTACTGATCCAGGAGGCAAGTCTCCGTTTCTGTGTGTTTGATGGCGTAGAAATGTTTTATGTGCGTCCATCTAGTGTAGGCTTCACCTAAAACTACTCTAGTTTCTGTTTCTTCTGCGGTCACTCCTTTCCTGAGACGGATAAGAATATCTCTGGGTCTCTGCAGCAGTTGTTTGACTTGCTGACTCCACCATTGTTCCCAGTACCAGCACAGCTGTATCGACCATATAGTTGGATCATAGAGAACGTATCTGTCAACCTGCAATGGCGCCCACTACTGGGTGGTAGATGGAAACATAAGATCATTGTCCTGCCTGTTTTAAATGTATATTTTATCGTATTTTAATTCAAATATCTATTAACAAAATGCTGTACTTTAATTCTCACCCCTCAAAATGCTCCGTGGATGTATTATTTTTTAAATGTAGCTTAATATGAAAATGTTCCATATACAACTTTTTTTATACTGACGTGAAATTAGGAGTGACAATGAAAACATGAGGATCAATTAACAGCAAATGGATGAAGCTGAGGGAGGAAGAGGGCAGGAGAAGATTGGAAATGAAGAAGAGGAAACAGAGGAGCAAAACAAAGGAGTAAACAGAAGTGAAGACTAGACTGAAACAAAAGGGAACGCAAGTATAAATAATAGAAAGAAACTTAAACCAGAGAAAGTTCATCCTAATGAGTAAAACTAAAGGTAATATGAGCGAAAAAATGAGACGAAGAAATTACTAATAAAAGATCAACTCAATATAATAAAGTCGAAGTGCCTACAGAACCTTACAAAGATAAGAAAGACTAACAAAGGAATGAGTTCAATAAAACCTTAATAAGGAACGTCCAGAAAACAGGAACTCAAAGTTCAAACACCAGAGAGAAAAAAAACAGTAAAAGGGGATCAAATGTAGTGAAAGGAAGTCAAAACAAAACATACAAATACTAAGTAGAAGGAAACTCTAATGACGAACACCTAACGATCCTAGCACTAAAATAATAAAGGAAACTGAATAGGGAAATGAAAGTCCCACCAATGCAGATAGAGAGAACCGGCCCTGAAGTGCCTTGAGATGACTATATATATTAAAAAACTCAATTGAATTAAAGAAGCATCACAGGGGCCGACATGATCAGGGTATGCAGGTATCCTCAGCACAACAGTGCAGAGCCCCACCCAGCACAACAAAGCGATCGCAACGGCAGTGACCTCCATGTCTAAGCACAGCTCCCAGCATGAATGAAAACTGGAGTTAGTCTGGATAAAACTATTCATAAAAACACTTTCCTTCGCTTAATGACATATGTGTAATGAATCAATAATAATAATAATAATAATAATATTAATAGAGATAAAAAATATGATAACTGAAAATAAATAGAATAAGTTAAATTCACCAATAAAATAATTAAAAACTAATAAAGTTTGTATTGAGCGTCTTTTTTTAAAATAATTTGTTTATTCTTGAGATTATACAATCATAAAAACAAAGGAAGACCACTGGATTGTGACGTCATGACTCATCTGGTATCTTATTGGAGGTTTTTGTTTGGGAGATTCCCGTTAAGTAAAAACGAGCTTGTTTCTCTAAATTATTACAAAGCCTTTCCCTGACCCTAAACCCTGATTACACAGATTTCCCAAATAAAACAATTCAGATGGTTGACCTCTAGAAATGGGTAATTTTACAGGCCTACACTATCCTCCAGTGTCCCTGAATGTGCCATCTTCTGTTATAACACAGAGAGGTATTAGGCATATGAAAGCTGTCAGAAGCTGTGGCAGATTTAGTTTTCCAATCCGACTGAGAAACTTTGTCACCCTAAAAATCAAAAATAGACAAACATATTACAGCCGGTTTCCTCTCACAATCATCAGCTATCAGATGATTGAACAAACCCAAATCGGATAAAAGTACCTTCAGGGTTTGACAGCAGCCAGATGTTTATTCTTCCTGTGGTGTTCAGTCCTTATCACAGCAGATTTAGTTGATTATTCTGCGTAGCTTTCCCTGCGTGTGCAGCAGCTTGTGAAATCTTTTCTTTCCTATTTGTCACGTTCTTGTCTCAGATCTTCCTCATGGTTTAGTGCCGTCTCAGCAGAATCACTTCTTCCTCTGCAGAGGCCTTTAACCTATGATATCAGCCTGTGCTCTGGACTTTGGTTCTGTGCAAATAACTGATAACAAAACATTGTCAACCTGTGGAACATTTTACAGACTGTTGTTAATGAGGCTTTTACTTATTTTAGCATGTCTTATTGGGGGCTTTAACACCAAACTTAGCTTCTAATACAAGACAGTCAGTAGTAGATAATTAAATGATCATTTCAGCAGTGTTCATTCAGTCCTCCTTAACCAAGAACTAGTGTTAAATTCCTTTCAGCCACATTAAATTAAACTGATTCATGTTCATAGTTCAGGCGACAAGAGTTTTAAAGGCCCATCCCTGTTATGGGTTCCCTCCTTGAGGCCTGTTGGCACTAATGTACCTAATCTTGTGATCCAGGACTTTCATTTATCAAGCGTACTTACGCACAGATCCGTGTGGGTTAGGGTTTTGTACACACCGCCCGTCGCTACTACCGATTGGATGTTTTTTTTTAGTTTTTTTTTTAATGTGTCATGTCTAGCAGTTTGCTACTCAGAGTCTGAGCACCAAGTACCAGCCAAACAGATTTACTTTCCCAAGCAGAGTATTAATACTCCACTTGATGTATATGTATGAATAATCTTCATCAGCGATTACTGCGGGTTCAATTTCCTGAAGTCATGGACACGAAACCGAGACAAGAAGGAAGAAAGGAAGAAGGTGAAGAAAAGAAAACAGACCAGCAGAGGCGCGAACCGACGACACAAGACAGGGAGGGAAACAAAGAATACAAGAAAACATCCCAGTGCTCCACCTCTGCCGTAAAACAAACAAAAACAACGAACTGAACAGAACCACACAAATAGTTCAGATCCAGTAATATAAACTAAGAATTATACATTCACTACACACAAGCATGGATTAATGAACATAATACAAATGTTTCTGGTAAGCTCCTGTGAACTACTAACTAATGATGATAACCTCAGCTTAAGATATGCCCGTCCTCACCAATGTCCCCACACCTATGTGTGTGTGTGAGCATGCAGGTCTGAATAAGGTTTCCCCATGCAAGTAATGGATAGCTGGTGTAAGGAACCGTCAATCCGTCCTACAGGAATTTACACAGACATGAATGAGGTAGGAGACACATGCGTAGGGTTAGGGGTAAGGGTTAGGGTAGGGTTAGGATAAGAAAAAAGAGAAAGTTCTGATGCCCTAAGGCATCAGAATTTTCAGGCACGGGCACACTTATGCTTGAAGCAGACTCTAATATTCTATTTTTCATTTAAACCTCTAGGTAGACTCGTATCCAATCTGTCTATCCAGATGCATTCTGCTCTTTTCCTCTGAGGGATGGACCAAGATGGGTTCAACTGCAGGATTGTTGCCCTTACTGCCTTCCAACCGTGTTGAATAAAGTGATCAACTAATGGAGTCTGTGCCTCTTTTTTATGTAAGATATTGTACCTGTGTTGGTGAAATCTGGTCAGCAAAGTGTTACCAGTTTCACCGACATATTGTATAGCACAAACCTCACAAGTAATTAAATAGACACAATTAGAAGATTTGGGATGAGCAAAAGGATCTGTGGCAAATACCTCCTTATTAAACTTGTTTTGAACCCATTTTACTTTTTTATAAAAATCCATGTTCCCCTTTTCTTTAGGTGCTGATTGGGGTTTAATCTGAGCCCTAACTAGGTAATCTCTCAGATTTCTGTTTCTTCTATATGCTGCAATGACTTTATATGAAGTTAGTAAAGAAGAATCTTTCTGAAATTTATCAAAGTTGTGATTAATAGCTCTAATTAGTTTGCCAGCAGAGGAACAGAAGGTGGTAATCATGGGAAGGATGAGAGAGTTTGAGGGGGGTCTGGGCTCCAAAAAGGAGTTTTTGCAGGTTCTGAGGAAGGATCTTGAGTAGCCCCGAGAAAGGAGAGCATTAAAAAGGGTCATAGTGGCCTGCTCAAAGTCAGAGGTTTGAGTACAGATCCTATAAAAACGTAAGAGCTGAGATTTGATCAGGCCAGCATAAGTATGTTTAGGGTGATAGCTGGATCTAAACAGTAAAGCATGTGTATCTGTGGGTTTAAAGAAAACTTTTATGTCTAATTTGCCTGTGGAGGTAAAATTAGGGCCTTTATAGGTGGTTGTGTCCAAAAAATTGACTGTGGTGGGGCTCGTTTCAAATTTAAGAGTAATAGAAGGATTGTGAGTATTTAGAATATTAACAAATTCCTGGAAATCCTCCTGAGAATGAGTCCAGACTCCCCATATATCATCTAAGTAACGATAGTAATGTATGGGTTTTTTTCTACATTTAAGGAGAGCTTCTTCCTCCCACCCAGCCATAAAAATATTGGCATAGGAGGGAGCAAATTTTTTACCCATGGCCGTGCCCTTAATTTGTAGGAAGAATTGGCCATTAAATTCAAAATCATTCCTCTCTAAGTTGATCTTAAGGAGCTGAAGTAGCTCTTGATCTGGCCTGTTACTGTCCGGATACTTCAGAAATATTTTTTGAATAGCCTGGATGCCCTCCTGAATATCAATGTTAGTATATAGAGAGTCAATATCCATGGTGAAAAGAAAGGCTTGAGGTGGTAAGGTTATGTTTTTAATAATATCAACAAAATGATATGTATCTTTAATATAGCTGTTATGTTTAACAGATAAAGGATTTAGGAAATAATCTATGTATTCTGCCGTACGGTAGGTCTCACTGTTGCAGTCTGAGACAATCGGACGCCCTGGAGGAATCTCATGGGGCCGGCTCCACTTTTGGGGATCCTTGTGGATCTTTGGCAGTAAATAAAATCTCCTGGCTCTGGGTTCTGTTGGGCCTTGAAGATAAGTACGTTGTTTCGCATTAATACATTTCTTAATATATAGCGTTTCTGTGATTTTGGTCACCATGGGTATTGTCTCTGGAAAAATTGGTTTGCTTAATTTGGTATAATAAGTGGTATCTAAGAGCTGCCTCATACCTTCCCATAAATATTGTTCCTTATCCATGATAACAATGGAGCTACCTTCATCAGCTGGTTTTATAATTATATTTTGGTTGTTTACTAATTCTTGAAGGGCCTGAATCTCTTCACTGTTTAAATTATTTTTGGGTTCATAAAATCTAAATTTCTGGTCAAAATATTTAAAATCCATGTCAAAAAGTGTGGCCACTTCTGAGGGGAGAGCACACATGGGAGGCATCCAGTCAGATACTGGGAGGAAAGGTTTCTTAATTGGTACCTGATTGTTGTTATCATTATTCCCATAATAAACTGCTAATTTTATTCTCCTATGATATTTCTGAATATCATGTCTGGTTTGCAGTCTATTAATTTTAGCTTTGAAAGTGCCCCAAGTGGGGATAAAAGTTAACCCTTTGATTAATAATAGACGTTGTGCATCGGTTAAATTAAAACATCTGGACAGGTTACAAACATTGTCACAAACAATCTGGGTATGCCCTCTCCCGCCCAAGGGGCTTGTAGGGCCACCTAGTTTAAAAACTCACTCCAGTGCTTGAGGATACGTGCAGCTGTGGGCTTGGTCCAGTGCAGGGTATCCTTCGTAACACTGAAGCCCTCCTTCAGCTGTGGAATGGCCCGATTGAGTCTGCTCACATAGTCGTTCAGCTGTTTTAGGGTGGCTCTTTCTTTCAAGGGGAGGGTCTGTGAAAAATTAATAAGTGGTACAAAAACAACAGCTTGGGGACATTTGGTTTTTGCTACCTGAAGGGCAGTAGTAACCTCACGCCTGAGGGAAACCTTATCCCTGCAGCACCTGTTATTCAAACCGAAAGACAAAATTAATTTCTCCACATGAGGCATTATAGATGCCTTCTGAAATAAACTAGTCACATGACGCCACTTGGCCCCCGGATAACTGTCCACCTGCAGATGGGGGTTCAGAAGAGCTGGGAACCTGGAAAGGTTAGAGTCACCCAGAATAATATATTTTTCCCTCAGATTGAGGGTCCAGTCTCGCGTCTTGTGAACTGTTCTGATGTGTGTAGCTGGCTTGTTTACCTTGGTAGAGGTAGCAGTTGGAGCAGTCCCAGGTAAGACAGCTTTTACCCTGGGTCTGGGCTGGAAGGTGAGACGCCGCTGCATGCTGCCCTCCAGCCTGCGTCGGATAGGTCGTAGGCTCACTCCTTTCAAGGCCATCAGTGACCCCAGCTGTGAGTCAGGGCGCCCTCCGGTGGTCTCCGGAGGATCTGCGGTGAAGGTGTGGTTCTGTGCTTGTTCGTCGAAGAGGTCTGAGATGCAGATGAGCTCCTCGTCCAGGATGAATGTGTCTGTTCCAGCCTGGTGCTGGAAGGTGGGGGGCGGGGCTGCTTTTCCTGCGTCGGACGTTGATCGTTGATCTTGCCTAGATCTCGGTTGTCGCTGCTGACGAGGACAAGCTGGTTCTGGATCCAGGTGAGTAGTGGGAAGTGTAGAGCGGGGAGGGGGAGGAGGGGTCGGTGGGATGACGTCGTCCATCTCCGCAGAGGTCATCGCTGATGCAGGCGACCAGTCTCCTCGGATCGGATCCGTCATCGTAGCCGTAGTCTTCACGGTTTCCGATGGGCGAGCGGGAGGTTGTGGGGGCGGAGACTCGGTCTGTTGTGCTGGAGTAGGCATTGGAGTTTGTTTGGGCTGCGCTGTAGATTTTCTCCTTGGTGGGGGGGGCGGCGGCGGTGGTGGGTCAGGAGAGCAGGATGAAGATGATGATGATGAGGGCGTCCGCCGTCTCGTCTTTTGCGTCCTCTTTCGTCCCACGGTGGGGGGTGGTTGCGTCACACGGGCACTAGTGCCCTCTCCGGGGTCTGACAGGGCTGCGGAATCAGCTGAGAATCTGTCAAACTGATCAGAGATGACGATGGCCTCCACTCTATCTAAAGTGTCATTTTGGAGTCTCTTTCCTAAATTTCTCCTAGCCCACTTAGTTGCTATCTGGAAAGGCTCCATTAAGTCACCATCAAAGTTCAATAATGCTTCCCTCGCCATTTTAATGGAGTCTCTGTAGTGGTCTCTCAGGATAAGAACTGTAGTGAAGGCCCAGTTTTTAGCATTACCAATTATAAGGTCCTGAGTTTTGGAGCTTGGATTAGCAGGTTTGATGGCTGAGGCTAAACCATCTGCTAATTTATTTATTGCTGGCGGGCAACTGTCTTTATGAGCAACATTCTCAGAGTGGTGTATAGCTTTAATCAGTTTATATAATGCTCTCACCTTCTGTCCAAAAACCTGATCAGTGGGTTTAGGGGGAATGTTGACTGATTTGTGGCGGGGTTTGGTGGTCCCCCGTAGTTGCAGGCGCCGGCCGCCGCCATCCTCGTAGCTTGGGTGGGATCTCTCATCATGGGGGCGCCGGTCGTCGCTGTGGCGGGGCTGGTGGGGTCGTCCCCCGCTGCGGTGGTAGTTCCTCCGGTTCGAAAAGCTCCTGAACCGGGTAGCAGCAGCATAGGAGCGGCTTTGGTGTGGACGAGGTGTACCCCAGTTGTCTCCATTCCGTTCTCGGGTCCGCTCGTTGCCGTAGCGGGACTGCTGGAACCTCTCTCCGCTGCGGTAATTGGAGCTTCGGTTCGACTTCCTCCCATACCTGGTCACGGAAGCATAGGTGCGGGGTTGACGTGGATGTGGTCTCTCCCAATTGTCGCCACTCCTTCCCACGGAACCGATGTGCTGCTGTGGTGCCGGGTCTTTATGGTGCTGCCGGCCGCGGCGTCGGGAAACGGTGATCCAACCATCCGCGGAGCTCCAACGGTCGTTGGTCCAAGTCATCTCAGCGTTGTAAATTTAAATTTTATGCAGGTGCAACTGAACTAAAACTTGACAGCTAAACTAATTGAACTTAAAAAAGTAAAAAAATAAAATAAAAATGAGCAAACTTGCGCTTCTTTTCGCCGTTATGGCATTTATTAAGAAAAATGATGAAAAAACTATTTACAAATATTTACAGAGTGCAAGCAGTCGTGACGTTTCGACCAGCTAGGTCTTCTTCAGGCATGCTTGCAAAGAACCGGTACAGATCGGTATCAGAAGTTCAAAAGAGCTGTCGTTGGCATGAATGCAGATTTAAATTAGGCTCCAGCCTCGGGAGTCCCGTGATGCACCTGGTGTGGTGACGTATACCCAATCACGAAGCACCGTACATTTTTAAATATAAACTTCAACATGAACTTATCAAGGTGGTTTTACAAATCGAACTTATCCATGAGACAAATCCTCATATACAACGAAAGAAATACTTGAATCAGGCCAAATAGCCAATAGCAAAACTAAAAGTAAGGTATAAGTAGATACCATCATCCGAAACCCGATGCACATCCATATAGGAACATACCAATCAATTTATTCATTTATTTATTCCACCCTAACATGAAAAGATGAAAAATGTCCCAATTAAGGTCGTTGTGATTTCTCCGGTGGAGCGATGCCGTCATCTTGTGGACAAAAAAGGTTATTACATTTAACAGGTAAACACAAAGAAAATAGGACCAAAAGTAAGGCTTCAATTTCCTGGAAACTGTCAGGAACAGGAATAAAAATGAGGGAATAATTAGGGTAGGATAAGGGGACTGATACCCTCTCCGAAAGGAGCGGGTAGGTGCACGGGCCATCCACCCATCGAACCTCCCAGCATCACGTGACCCTTGAGGTTGGCGGTTACGTTGTCGCCTCCTGCCATAGCGTACTTCAGTCCAACCGTCATCCATGTTATGATTTTATATTTTCTGAATTTTTTTTGTGCTTTTTATTTTTTTGTTGTCTGAGTTATTGTGTGTCTTTCAATTTACACAACAAACAACTTAAAAAGGTTTCCAAATGGGAAACTTGACGTAAACTAAAAAAATGAAAAAAATATATAAAAAATATATTGTAAACCAGTTGGTTTTGAAATAAAAAGTATAAATGAACTTTGTATGTGGTGTGCCACGCAAGGTTTCGACCACCTATGGGTCTTCTTCAGGCAAGGCACACTCTAAAGCAATGCTGGTGAGAGGCTCTCCGATGTTGACTCCTCGGTGGTTAGAGCAGAAATGAGGAAAGCTGCTCTCCGCCTCCTTATATAGTCTTCGCTTAGGTGTTGTGAGAGATACTCTCTGTCCTACCCTGTGTGGAGTCGTCGGCGCAAGCCGACGACCCACGAGGGTCATGGGGGTGCCCGGAGGCTCGCAACAGAACGGAGGCAGTGCACTCTTCTCGAAGACCAAAAGTTTGGGATGTTGGCACCTTACCGCTAGATGTAGGTGTGTGTGGTGGTCGGGCTGTGTTGCCCAAGTGTTTCTAAATCATAGGTTTTGTGTTCGTGTTGGATGTAGCAGCTCTGTATCGGAGGGTTTAGATCCAACATCGCTACCCTGTGTTCCCCGAGTGTTTATAAATCTTAAGTGTGTGTTGATGATAGAGTTCAGAAATCTGTTGGAGAAGAGGGCTCATTCTCTTCGATCCATTAATTGGATATGGAGTGTGTTTAGGGAAGATGGCGTAAGTAGTCAATTATCTTGGGATCAGGGCATACTGTTGGTAATGTGTTGAGGTCAATTATTTTATGTCTCCTTTTCTTGTGCTTTTTTCAAGCTTAATTTTTTCATTTGTGGTGCTGTGTTCATGTCCTGTGTGCATGGGAGATCCTGAAATCTCTTGGTCATCTTTCTGTTCTATTCTTGTGTTCGTGTCTCATCTCGGGTTGGGAATTGTTTTAGTTGTGGGTGTTAAGTTTGTTAAATTAAGTTGGTTAGTTGTTAATCTGTTGATAATGTGTTAAGGTCAGTTATTTTAAGTTTAGAGCTTAGTTTATTGATAATTTTTTAATATTGTGTTGGGATCACTTATTTTAAGATTAGAGTTTAATTCTTCGGTGATCTGATGGTGTGTTATGGTTGATTCTTCTATGAGTAGAGTTTTTTGGTTTATTGTTAATCTTTTGATAATGTGTTGAGGTCAGTTATGTTAAGTTTAGAGCCTAGTTTATTTGTAATCTGTTCATGATGTGTTGGGATCAGTTATTTTAAGGTTAGAGTTTAATTTATTGGCAAGTTGATGGTGTTGTGTTACTGGAAAATCTTTTAGCCTTATTAACGTCTTGTTGGATTTCTGGGCTGTCTGTCAGTTGTAGATTTGGGAAATTGTGTAAGATTTGCAAAATAGGTAGGATCCTTTTGGCACAGAAGTCGTTGTTTTTCATATTTGGTTTTTGGTTTGACATTTAACTAAACTGAAGAGCGTGTTTTCCCTGTGTTTTTTTTATTTTAGAGCTTCTAATAAGGTCCTATGTTTTTTTATTGCCGCAATAAATGAGGCAAGATATCAAGGATATTTTACCTTTATTGGGTAGCTAGATTAAGTTCTTTAGGAAATTTCAAGAACCTCTCATCAGTGGTGGACCAGAGGATACAGGCGACTCGTTTCGGCCGTTTTAACCACCATACGAGTCTCTCCTCTGGCGTGCGTCCTCAGGGAGATCAACCCCTGGGCAGGTTCAGGAGTCCAATAGAGTGGTGATTTTGGTGATTAAGCGAGTGTTTCTGTCCCTGTAAACGGTTTTGTTTGGGTAGATTTCTATGTATTGGTTTTAGGAGGTCAGATTGATTTAGTAAAATTTGTATACGTTTTAAGGGTTTAGCTGGTAATTTCTGTGGGTTTTCGTATAGTTTAAGAAGATTTAATCTGAATACGTAGGTTACTTTTTAAGGAATTTTTGTTGTGAGAGTGAAAGTTCACAATAAGAATAAAGTGGTAATTATTGTTGATGCTAATGGTTTAAAAATTTCTTTTAAGCAAACCATAAAGGTAAGTTGGGTTTATAAAGTTTGTTCTAGGTCCAGTTTTACCTAAGGAGCAGTTCTACTAAAGGCTGTTGGGTATTTGATCTAGTAATAGTGTGACAATTTGAGGCCAGCCAATTGATATTTTGTGGTTCCTAGAGATGTGTGAGGTGCAGAAATGTTCTGGTGTGTGTTGAGGTATTCCTCTATAGAAGACTCGGTCGCATTAAGGTCCTTAACCAAGACCCCCTTACTGTAGGGCGCTATACTTACGATGGCGGACTGCTAACGTTATCACCGCTAGGTGTCAACAGTCATGTAGAGTTCTCCTCAGGAGGGGTGCAAGTGGGAGCTAGAGAAAGGGTAGTGGTTAGAGTTGAGTGTAGAAGGATTATACAATTGTAAACCTAAATTGTAGGTGTCCTCCTGGAGTCCTGTGTTCACTCCGAGATGGAGGTCTGCGAGGGATCCCCCAGGGTAGGAGGCCGTGTGGCTTCTTGTTAAGATGGCTGCCTGTCGGTGTTTGGCTTGCTAGGCCGTTAGTTCTGAAAAGAACTGTTTTTGCCAAACTCAATCTCTCCCAAATCCCTCGGAGGTGCTTGTAGTTCTCTTGTTCTTCCCTTGGGGTCAGGATGTAGAGGTGCTTCAGGTCCCGGAGGTCCAGATGATTTTCCAAGAATGGTGTTTTGTTCCAGTTTCGTATGGGATGGTCACTTTTCAGGGCTATGTCCTTGGACGTGGTGTTACCTTTAACGGTGCAGTGCCTGCTGGGAGTGGGTGTGGGTGTTGCAGTACTCAGTCCTCCGTGTGAAGGGTAGGGGGTGTGGCTTGTAACTACTTTGGGAATAGTTTGTGTTTATTGGTCAGAGTTCTAGGTTTTAGGTGGGTATTTTTGTTCAAAGTGTTTGAGTTGTCTTGGTTTGTCAGTTTTTCTTCTTACTTTTTCCAGTTCCTGTGTAATGGGAAGGGGGTGTGGCTTGTAGTCACTTTGTGAATCGTTTGTATGGATTGGTCAGAATTGTAAGTTTTAGGTGGGTGTTTTTGCTTTATCTATTAAACACAGTGTGTTTTATTTGTAGTTTTTGTTCAAAGTGTTTGAGTTGTCTTGGTTTGTCACTTTTTCTTCTTTTTATATTACTTTTTCAGTTCCTGTGTAATGGGAAGGGGGTGTGGCTTGTAATCACTTTGTGAATCGTTTGTATGGATTGGTCAGAATTGTAAGTTTTAGGTGGGTGTTTTGTTTTTTGTGTTTTTTTTGTTTTTGTCAGTTCCTGTGTAATGGGAAGGGGGTGTGGCTTGTAATCACTTTGTGAATAATTTGTATGGATTGGTCAGAATTGTAAGTTTTAGGTGGGTGTTTTTGCTTTTATCTTTTAAACAAAGTGTGTTTTATTTGTAGTTTGTCTGTCAGTATTTCTTCTTTTTATATTACTTTTTCCAGTTCCTGTGTAATGGGAAGGGGGTGTGGCTTGTAATCACTTTGTGAATCGTTTGTATAGATTGGTCAGAATTGTAAGTTTTAGGTGGGTGTTTTTGCTTTTATCTTTTAAACAAGTGTGTTTTATTTGTAGTTTTTGTTCAAAGTGTCGGTTGTCTTGGTTTGTCCTTTTTTTCTTTTTTATTACTTTTTCAGTTCCTGTGTAATGGGAAGGGGGTGTGGCTTGTAATCACTTTGTGAATAATTTGTATGGATTGGTCAGAATTGTAAGTTTTAGGTGGGTGTTTTTGCTTTTATCTTTTAAACAAAGTGTGTTTTATTTGTAGTTTTTGTTCAAAGTGATCGAGTTGTCTTGGTTTGTCACTTTTTCTTCTTTTTATATTACTTTTTCAGTTCCTGTGTAATGGGAAGGGGGTGTGGCTTGTAATCACTTTGTGAATAATTTGTATGGATTGGTCAGAATTGTAAGTTTTAGGTGGGTGTTTTTGCTAGGGTTAGGGTTAGGGGTTAGGGTTAGGGTTAGGGTAGGGGAACTGATCCCTTCTACGGGGGTAGAAGGAAGGTGCACGGGCCATCCCGCGGGAGAGCTCCCTCCCCCAGTTAGGGTTGTCAAGGAAGGGGCGCTGGCGTCGCCTTCCGTAACGCACCTGTTGCCACTCGTCAGTCATGACGGGTGGACTTTTGAATCAATCGTAGTTTTTAAGTTATTATATAAATGTTTTTAAATTAAAATGAATTGTTTTTAAAGAAATGCAATAAAAAAACTGAATTGAACTGATTTGTTTTATAAACAGAAAAAGAAAACCCAAAAGGGGTTTCAAAATCCTAAAAATAAAAAGCCCAAAGGCTAAAATGACGAAATAAAAAGAGAGCCGGAAAGGCTTAAAATCTGCTTAAAAATAAAAAAATCCAAAGATTTAGGCTTCAAAAACAAAAAATGAAACGTGCCTCAGGCAACGTTTCGACCAAAAAAGGTCTTCCTCAGGCCTGTGAGGCACGAAATTCAAAAAAAAGAGAGATAATGAAATAGCTGGCTTCCAATGATGTGCACTGCTCGGCGGTCAGAAGCGGGGTTAGGGGTGGTAGGGTTAGGGTTAGGGGTTAGGATGAGGAGTGGGCACCTGTCTCCAGCCGGAGACAGGTGGTGCACGGGCCATCCCCCAGTTGGGTCTCTGTTCCTGACCAATGGCACGCTTACGGCGTCTGCCGTAGCGTACCATGGTCCAATCATTCCGCCCACCCGACATGGGTGTGATGGAGTCAATTTTTTAAATATAACTATTTAAATCAAATAAAATAAAATATATGAAATTAAATTATTTCTTCTTCTGTAAAAAATAATTTTAAATTATTGTTTTTAAATAATTCTTTTTTAGAGAAAATGTGCCTAAGGGCGACGTTTCGACTCAAATGAGTCTTCTTCAGGCCTGTAGGCACAAAAAGAATGAAAAACGGTATGCAGGCTTGCAAGCTTTCAGAGGGTGTTTCTCCTTCGGAAGCTAGAGCAAGAATGAGGAAACCTTTGAAAAGCGGCTCTATTTATACGCCCCAGTTAAAAGAGCGTGGTTTTTGATTTTTAAATTTGAAAAGATTTAGGTTAGTTTTAAATCAATTGGAACCCCATAAATACTGTATTTTTAACAGATTTTGACCCCTTGAATGTTAAAACAAATGAAATATTCAATTTTTAATGTATTTATGTACTTCTTCTAAATGAATTTATTTATTAAATGTTTTTGAAGGTTTATTTAAATGTTTTACAAAATGTTGAGGTCTTTTTGGGAAAATATTAATATATATAAAAAAATATAAATAAAGTAAAGGGAACAAGAGTAAGGGTTTTAAGAAAGAAAGGTTAAGTGGAAAGGGTAGGAATAGTGGATTTTAGGGTGAGGAAAAAGGAAAGGAGGGTTTTTAGGGTTAGGGTAAGTAGGGGGTTAGGGGATAAAAGAGGAAGGGCAGGATTAGGGATCAGGAAAGGAGGTTTTAGGATTAGGGTAGATAGAGGGGGAGGGGATAAAACGGGCTATGGTTAGGATTATGGGATAAAGAGGGTAGGGTTAGAATACGGGGCGGGGAAGGGGATAAAGAATAAAATAAAAATAAGATAAAAAAATAAAATAAAATGGGATTAGGATTGAAAGAAGAAAGGGCTAACATAAGAAGTTTAGAAGGTTGGGATTAGGGTCAGAGGGCAAGGGAAGGGTTAAAGGGATTAAAATGAAGAAAAACAGTGGATACTGTCCTTTTCCCAAAATTTCGGGGTCATCATAGAGGTCAAATAGAGTCATCTAATAGAATTTCATATTTAGGCCATGAGGTTCCTTTGTATCCAATCGATAAATCCATATTCTTTCGCATTTTTTCCTTTCAGTGTCGGTCCAGGAAGAATTATTTTGTATTCCCGCTACTCTGAAGGATTGCAAGCCATGTAAAATAAAATGATGAACTAAAGGAGTGTCTATCTCTTTTTTATTTCTAATATTATATCTGTGTTGGGTCATCCTGACTAGGATAGAATTTTTTGTCTCCCCAATATATTGTATTCCACATTTTGAGCAAAATATTAAATAAACTACATTTGTTGTATGGGGGTTAAATGATTGCAAAATGTTAAAAATAGTTTTATTCAATCTATTATGTACAAATTGTAGTTTTACAAAAATTCCCGTCAGGGTATTACTTTTATTATGTGATTGTACAGCAGGGAGTTTTGCCCTTACCAAATAATCTCTTAGATTTAAATTCCTTCTGAAGGCCGAAATAACTTCATGATCATTTAGTAATCCCTGTTGCTGGATAATTGACTTGAAATTTTTCCGGAATTGAAAATTTAGCCTCGAGGTAATCGTGGAATAATTGGTGATCAAAGGAATCAATTGGTTTTGCTTTCTTTGTTTTTGGATCTGAAAAGTTCTCAAACATTCTCTCAAAAAAGACCTAGCATATCCCCGTTTTCTTAATGAACTGAAAAGAATTTTAACTGCTTCCTGAAAATCCTTTTCTTGAGTGCATATTCTTTTAAACCTGATCAATTGAGCTTTAATTAATCCTTTGTATGTATGTCTGGGGTGAAAACTGGTTTTAAATAATAATGCATGAGTATCTGTTTCTTTAAAATAAACTTTGGTGTCCAATTTGTGTTCCAAATCAAAATGTTGTCCCTTATATACGGTCACATCCAAGAAATTGATTGAATTTTTATCAAATGAATATTTAAGTCTAATTGAAGGGTCATGAGTGTCCAGAATTTTAATGAAATCCGAAAAATCTTCCTGCGAATGAGTCCAAATGCCAAAAATGTCGTCCAAAAAGCGTGAATAATGAAAAGGTTTCTTAATACACTTTTGAAGGGCCTTTTCTTCCCAATCGGCCATAAAAATGTTTGCATAGGCCGGAGCGAATCTTTTCCCCATTGCAGTTCCTTTAATTTGTAAAAAGAAATCCCCGTTGAATTCAAAATCATTTTTTGTTAAACTAATTTCTAAGAGTTGCAATAATTCTTGGTCAGGTCTACCTTGATCAGGATATTTGTGAAAAATATTTTTTATAGCCAATATTCCCGATTTAATGTCGATATTAGTGTACAATGCATCAACGTCCATTGTGAAAAAGAATGAATTTTGTGGTATTTTTAAATTTGTAACAATCTCAATGAAATGATAGGTATCCTTGATATATGACGGATGTTTTATTGATAAAGGATTTAAATAATGATCTATGAATTCTGCTATTTGGTAGGTCTCACTACCACAATCCGATACTATAGGCCTACCAGGCGGAATTTCAAATGGAACTGTCCATTTCTGGGGATCCTTGTGGATCTTTGGCAGAACATAAAATCTTCTTGCCCGTGGCTCAAATTCCCCCTTCAAATACCTTTTTTGCTTAGCGTTAACATGTTTGTTTTTGTGTAATTTATCAATAATTTGATGCACAATTGGTACTGTTTTGAGATATAAGGGTTCCTGTAATTTAACATAATAATTTTTATCTTCCAATTGACGATTAACTTCTTTAATATATTGATCTCTTCCCAGAACAACCACTGAACTACCCTTATCTGCCGGCTTAATAACAATATGTTTATTTTGAATCAATTCCTTAATTGCCATATGCTCTTCTTGTGTTAAATTTGGTCTCTCATTACATGAAATAAAATTTTTATCAAAATCTTTTTTATCCTTTTTAATTAAACTATGAATTTCTGGTGGTAATTTTTCAGCCGGTGGAACCCAATTGGATATTGGTGTGAAGGGTAATAAATCTCTTTGTTTTGGTGAATTTCTAAAATATGCCGCTAATTTTAGTCTCCTATGGTAATTTTGAATATCAAATTGAAGCTGTCCCCTTCGGTTTTTAATCAATTGTTTGCTGGGAATAAAGGTCAACCCTCTATTCAACAGACCCCATTGGGCCTCTGAGAGGCTAAAATTTTTAGCCAATACTATCACATTTTGGGATAAAAGGGGCAAACACCCCTTCCTCCCCTCTTCAACTAAGCTTGCAGGGGTCTCAAGTTTAAAAACTTAGCCCAATGATCAAAAAGGGCTTGAGCCACATCTTTAGTCCAATGTATGTAATCCCACTCTGTTTCAAACTGTGTGTTAGGTAATGCTGGGATGTATGGCATGTTGCGAGTAATATGGGCATTAAGTGCTTGCAGGGTTAGTTGTTCTTGGATAGGTAGATCCTTGGAATAATTAATCAGTGGGATCCACAATTCCGCATATGGAAACTGTCTCTTTGCTGTTCTCAATGCTGCCTGCATCTGTTTAACAGCAGTTTCCTTAGCCCTCTGAGCTCTGCAGTTCAAACCAAAAGAAAGAACCACCTTCTCCACGGTTGTGTTCACAGTTGCTTTAGCCATTATCGCTTGGGCATGGCGGAAGTTTGCCCCTGGATAACTCTCAATCTGTAAATGAGGGATGGAATGAGCTGGCATCCTTGCCAAATTAGAGTCTCCAAGGAACACCCACTTCTTAGAGACATTCACAGTCCAATCGACCATTTTACGCTCTGTATTAATGTGCCTTCTGACCTTAAACCTGTTTGGTTTAGGAGAAGAGGTGGTGGAATCATCAACCGCACTGTCATTGGATCGAAATGATTGCTGTTGTTGTTGAGGACTAGCTGTTTGGTGTACCATAGCTGAAACAGTTGTTGGCTCGGGGACTACTTTTGGAGTAGATGTCTGTCCGGAACAACTGTTCTGTGACCTCCTTTCAAACTGAACTCGTGGTCCAAGTCCTACTGATGGTTCATTACCATGAACATTTTCTTGCTGCGAGCTTTCCTCTTCAAAAGTGGTAATCTCCCCATCAAAGTCATCTTCCGAGACAACCCAAGGAACGTAAGACCCTATTTTTTTAGGTCTGCGATCCAAAGGAGAGTCAGGTGAAGGAGGTTCAACCGATGAAACTTCCAACTGTTCCTCAACTTGAGGGTCAACTGACCCCCTAGTTCCTCCCTCTGTCATGGTGGCTACACTTTGTTTGTGACCCGTCTGGTTTTGGGTTTGTCGAGTCTGTGGTAGATTTTGTGTGGGCTGTGTTCTGGACTCATGTTGCAGATTCCCAGGTAGGTCAGTCCTCGAGTCCACAGTCCCCTCCTGACATGTTGAAACCAGTGCTTGCACATGATCTATCACATCTTGCGTCAGACGTGGTAACTTTCTTCTAGCCCATCTGATTGCCACCTCAAAGGCTGGTTTCCAGTTTGGAACCAGGTCTTTCCGGAGATCATCCAACAACTCGTCTAAACCCGCCTTGTAATGGTCTTCCAAAATCAACAAGGTAGTGCACCCCCAATTTTTTGCATTCCCCATAATAAGATCCATTGTCCGAGGGGTTGGTGATGCTGGCTTGATCATATTGGTCAAAGTCTCAACCATCCGGGAGATCATCACTGGCTCAGACCTGCCAGGTTTCTGAGCCACATTTTGCAGGTGATGCACCATCCTAATCACTGCATGGAGTTGGCGTACCAACTTGGCAAATCCTGGATCAGGGGTTATATACTGGTTTTGACCCTGTCTGAAACCCCCCCGTCCTCTCGGAACTTGTCCAGGTCTAAAACCCCCCTGGCCTGGTGGACGTCCGGCCACCGAGGCGTAAGATCTCGACTGAGTTCCAAAATAACGAGCCCCAAAACCCGGAGGAGGCACAGGCCGGTTAGGATGAGGAGTGGGCACCTGTCTCCAGCCGGAGACAGGTGGTGCACGGGCCATCCCCCAGTTGGGTCTCTGTTCCTGACCAATGGCACGCTTACGGCGTCTGCCGTAGCGTACCATGGTCCAATCATTCCGCCCACCCGACATGGGTGTGATGGAGTCAATGTTTTAAATATAACTATTTAAATCAAATAAAATAAAATATATGAAATTAAATTATTTCTTCTTCTGTAAAAAATAATTTTAAATTATTGTTTTTAAATAATTCTTTTTTAGAGAAAATGTGCCTAAGGGCGACGTTTCGACTCAAATGAGTCTTCTTCAGGCCTGTAGGCACAAAAAGAATGAAAAACGGTATGCAGGCTTGCAAGCTTTCAGAGGGTGTTTCTCCTTCGGAAGCTAGAGCAAGAATGAGGAAACCTTTGAAAAGCGGCTCTATTTATACGCCCCGGTTAAAAGAGCGTGGTTTTTGATTTTTAAATTTTAAAAGATTTAGTTTAGTTTTAAATCAATTGTAACCCCATAAATACTGTATTTTTAACAGATTTTGACCCCTTGAATGTTAAAACAAATGAAATATTCAATTTTTAATTTATTTATGTACTTCTTCTAAATGAATTTATTTATTAAATGTTTAGGGTTAGGGGGTAGGGTTAGGGTTAGGGGTTAGGGTTAGGGGTTAGGGTTAGGGTTAGGGTTAGGGGTTAGGGTAAGGGTAGGGGGTTAGGGTTAGGGTTAGGGTAAGGGTTAGGGTAAGGGTTAGGGTTAGGGTTAGGGTTTAGGGGTTAGGGGTTAGGGTTAGGGTTAGGGGTTAGGGTTAGGGGTTAGGGTTAGGGTTAGGGTAAGGGTAAGGGTTAGGGTTAGGGTTAGGGTTAGGGTAAGGGGTTAGGGGTTAGGGTAAGGGTTAGGGTTAGGGTTAGGGGGTTAGGGTAAGGGGTTAGGGGTAAGGGTAGGGTAAGGGTAGGGTTAGGGTAGGGTTAGGGTAGGGTTAGGGTTAGGGTTAGGGTAGGGTAGGGTAAGGGTTAGGGTAGGGTTAGGGTAAGGGTTAGGGTTAGGGTAAGGGTTAGGGTAGGGTAAGGGTTAGGGGTTAGGGTAGGGTAAGGGTAGGGTTAGGGTAGGGTTAGGGGTTAGGGTTAGGGTTAGGGTTAGGGGTTAGGGTAAGGGTTAGGGTTAGGGTAGGGTTAG